>JAVFBX010183337.1:0-14239 GCA_034783855.1 Mopalia kennerleyi
ACAAGTTGTGCTAAAGACGCTCTCTATAGATTTATTTATGATGGTTTTAGCCACCGTACATCAATTTCCCATATATAATATGTCTGTTTACTGCAAAAACAAGAAAAAGAGGATCAGTATCTGGATAGTTGCTGACCAACTAGGTTCTTCCAGATGGTAAACTACTTTTAGAAAAAGGTTTCTGATACTTCCATATGATAAAATGACCAAGTAAAACAAAGTAAGTAATTCTATGGGTTTTACTTATTTGTTTCACTTATGTTTTCCCCGATCTCAAGGGGTCTGCTCAATAATGGCACAGGTCAGACTGTTCTGATTGGTAATATGAACCGGATAGATACACTCAAAACCTTGACACAGTTTTCAATTAAAGACTTCACAATGGTCTGTAAAAACCACAATGTATTCACCTCTCTGGACGTCGATCACAATATCACAATGCTGTGCCTGATCAAAATAATATCCTCTCTAATTAGTTTGCGTGGAATATGCTAACGTTGGAGTTGACAAATATTTGGCTACGAATGGTCAATCCTAAATCCATTGGTCAATATTGTCAGAGGAAAGTGAACACAGCACAATGACAACCACATTTATTGATTGATAAAATTTAGTTCTAATCCGTGGTCGGTTGTAAATACTATGACAATATTATTTTTGGCCATTCTCAAACTTACTGAGACGAGTTAGGATTTTGATGACCTAGAGAAACATACACCATTGATTTCTGGATTACGATTCCTACTTTTCTCCAGAAAACAATATTTACGACTGTCCACAATCAGAATCGATCGTGTAGACTTCATGGTCGACTGTTTCAGCATAACGCAAATGATTAGAAGGACTTCAAGAATATTATTTAATTAGTTGAGTGATTAGTGCTTTACGCCTTGCTTAAGAGTATGTCACTTATACGACAGCGATTATTGATACTAGCAGAACCATAAAATGCGAGGTATTTTAAAGAATAAGTTCCAAATCACATTGATTAGGTTAAAAACAAACTTCTTTTAAAGCTTGTTTTATTTCACAAGAGTGCTATAGTTCAAGGGAAAATCGTAAATGCCAACTGCTTCGGCACCTTTGTTTAGTTTCAAACTTTCCTAGGAATCGTTTATTTGTATTTCCATCGACTGAACAATATCGTTTCTGTTTTCAGGAAAAGTGCGCCCAAATACCTTGAAATCTTTCTGCACTTCCATTTCAGACATTAGTTTTATGAACGTTTTTAGCCAGACGGGCAAGTAGTTGAATTTTAAGTTTTGCGTTCTATTTTATCATCTTTAAGAGATAAAGTTAGCACAAAGGCGTGGAAAGTTTGATCAAATTTGCATTATTTCTAATCCGATGGTCACATGGTCCTTGTTCTGGTCAGTTTGCCTGTGTCTGCAATTTTCCATATTTTAACTATACACATTTAAACTAAGCTTTGAATTTGAAAAATATTATTTTTTATCCTGCTACATGATTTTGGGATAGCTTTCACCAAAATAAGGACATCTAACCACCGGCTGCCCGTGGAGACCGGTAGATGGACAGGTATTCCTGGCGAAGAAAGTGTGTGTAGGCTTTACAATGACAGGCTGATGGGGCGATGGGCTCTACTATACCCTTAGTTTGATGCCGTCTGGCTATGGGTAGTATAACTGATTTATATTTTTGTGCTGTCTGTGATGGATGGACATTAATTTTCCAACAGAGCGTTTCTTTATTTGAACATTTTACAGTATGGTTGTGTTCTAGCCAACTCTTTGGAAATACACCACTGTCATATAAGTGAAATACCTATAAGTACAGCGTTAAACACCCATAAGTACAGCGTCAAACACCCATCAATCAATCACCTTAACTTGATATAATTAAACAGTTAAACCATATTATTGTAACAACCGAAACATGTTCAAACTTAGTGGCTCATTTAATTAGCCAACAGGTAGAAACCAAAATTAGCAAAATTGTGTATCCTAATCTACAAAGTATTTACCGGACATAGCAGCATTTGATATTATACTTTAGAGTATAGTATATATTTAGTAGAGTAAACTTATAACCCCAATAAAAGATACACATGGTTACATGGTGATTCAATATTTCGGTTTCTTGACAATGGTTTTAAAATAAACCGAAATATTGAATCACCATGTATCCATGTGTATCTTTTATTGGAGTTGTAAGTTTACTGTACTTTCTGAAACTCATCAGTGGGAATAATGCTATTTAGTATATATTTCCCTTCGGACAATGTGGTCATAAAATTGCTATCAGTGTAAAACCACATTGTCGGTCATATATATTTATACTCTGTACTATTGCAGTTTGTCCCATTAATACCGTGGCATATGGTTTGAGTGTAAAGTCACAAGTCAAAAAGATTGAAGACAACGTGCACAGATTCATGGAAAACGGTTTGGAGTCTAATGTTTCCTGTAGAAGTCACGACCACTCATTATAGCTTTTTACTGAATACAGTAATTCGATGTCCATTAGATTCTATTATTGTCCCGATTGTTATATCGACCGTAATGTATGGTTCATTAACGTGCCTAGTACTCCTTCATTCGATATCAGTAGGCCTAGTATATACAACAGCATACACAAATTATGGGATGTATTTGGAGCCAACATATGACTTAATCGTGACTTTGGTGAGTATCTCTTTTACAAATTATATAACATATTTATCAGTAATGTTCATTATCACTAAACCAGATAAATTGGAATGAAGTGCATAGCAATCAGCTGAACGAGCATGTAAGATTGACTAAATGCGGACCCATGTGAAAGCGTCAGGGATACTATGCAATTGCAATACTCATGGGGGCATGGAGAGTACGGACTTGTGGACAATGCTGCTTTAGCCTGATAAAATACATCTGCAATGCTTAATGTGCTGTTCTGTTATTCAGTAAACCTATGAAGCGCATAAACAAACCCGGCTTTCTATCCCAGCTGAGAGTGTCTAACCTATTGGGAGTTTGACAAAGTGTTTGTATTGCTTCCTACGTGTATGTGACGGGTGCTGGGTCAGACTTCTAGATTAACCGACATATCAAAAAACCGCCTTTTCGTGACGTGTAAGACATTGAATCTTCAGGAGTGATCCGATTTAAGCGTTACAATCCCAAACGGGCTTATAAACCACTTCTTGACAAACATGTTTTGATTTTAGTTGAGTATTGAACCGCGATATGTCAACAGGAAAGGATACCGTTTTAATGGTAATTAGTTCAATCCTGTTATGGACACCATTTGGTGGTGTTCTTTTGTGTCTTGACATACCTCAATGATATCATTTGGTGTTTTGTGTACGTATCAAGATAACAAAGTGAACGGTCAACAAAAATATAAATGACATAGTGCGTTTAAAGTGTTCGTTAACATGTCGACCATTATACATCCTTGAAAGTTCAAATATGCAATTTACAATTGCAGTTTGTGAAATCTACGGATTTGTAAAAGGGTCATGGTGAAAAAAAAAGCGATTCTCTTTAATTCGTATCCATCACTTTTATTTTCATATCTGGTCACTAACACAACTTAAGTAATCCGTTTAACAACCCAAGATTAAGACTTTGGGGTTTATTTGTTCAAAACATTTTACTATCATTGGCTCAGACTGTATCAAGTCTGATATAAACACAAATATTCTGAGCTAAAAATGGCATATTAAAAGTACATAAATGGCCCAGGTCTTGCCACATATAAACATGGGGTCACCGTATCTATAAGATATATATAAAAAGGGAAGCAAAGATACGGACTTTCTCATCAGAACTATAACCTTGGCATCCGCTGATAAGTTAAGCATGGCACACGAAATTTTTGCCAAAAACTTATATTCCAATCGAGGGGAAAACAAAACTCCTCGGGTTTTATTAAAGGTTTTTTTTCTTGTTTATTTGCAATATTTCCTCTACCGCCTGTGTCAAAAACTGTAGATTGACCCTTTCTTTCAATAAAAAATTAACATTACCTTACAAAGGGACGTAATTTTGTTGTCGCAACGTCATTACATGAAACTCCTAACAATAGTACATAGTTTATACCTTTTTAAGGTATTTTCAGATTTGTTATGAAATGGTTTTGCATTTTCATATTTCACTTTGCATATTTCATCACAAAACCAACGAGCGTCAAATAAAAGGCAGTCTGTCGTATTCACAGTCTTATTAAATGTCTTATTGGCCATTAATATACTATACCTATGCAAGAAAGTGCGAGATGTACAAGTAGAACGCCATGTGATAAAGACTATAAGTGGCTATTTCTGTGAGATTGCTTTAGATACAACCAATTATTCATAATTATCTATCGACAATATAGATAGAACAACGAGTGGACGATCACACGTGAAACCACGGCTGATGACCTGTTTCATTAGGTAACTTCCCCTTTTCTCGAATATTGATAACCCTCTGTCTAAGGGCAGTTCGTTTGAGGAGTAGCAAAGCTGTCTTTACTTAGCACAATGGAAGGAGATAAACTTTTCAATAGAATTATTGTGGTTATGCTAGTGTTATTTATAGTTGGAATACACCGCCGTCATATAAGTGAAAACCCGTTCAGATCTCGTGAACGGTACATCGAAGTAGGCGTTAGAAAGCGCACTCGCTAACCATTACGCCACGGCCGCGGGCCTATATGATAAGAAAATGTCTTGAGTGTTTCTAAGTTAAGTAAATAAACAGAATACTGGTTGCCTCGGGTAACCTTTAAGATTGTATTTCAGGAAGTCCACTAGCCTAATCCATTATTTTAACGTACTGACTGACGCCGTATCAGCTAAATTCGGTAAGCGTTACAACATCAACAATAGCCTCAAAACGTACTTATACCCTTACGTGTATCATCAATAGAGGCGCCTTCAATATTCTTAACAATATGAGTATAACATTTTATTTTGAAGGGCTCCATTAACACCTTTGTCGTCTTTGCTTTTGTTTTGTTTTTACCTTCGATGTTTCTTAACGTACTCTGAATGTAGTTCGTTTGCAGTCGATCGCTCCCATCTGTGGACCATAGACAGAACTATTGAACTTCTGTCGCCCAAGTCTGTCGTAAGTACTCTCGCGTAACGAGACAATACCAATTCAGATAAGGTCAGAAAGCTACGCTTATGGTTCCATGTAGTACACTAAATGTCGAGATGGAAATGGCTGTAACGAGAATCAATTAGTATGTATTCTGGGTCACTTGCACTGACAAATGTAATATGAAACGAGGGATGAAGTTTGGACTGAGAAATGTATGGGAAAAGTAAGTATATCAATATCCCCGAGCTTCTTGAGAAACGAGCTTCTCCCCTACAAAAGACGTGGAAACACAGAGCTAATTCTCCGATAGACCGACTGGGCATCGATTACGGTCTCACAATACAGGACCTGAGAGAAAGAATAAGAGCAGTGATTGCTCTGCTTCGGACAGGAAAACGACCGCCTACGGCAAACACTCGTCGATCTCGAATCACTGGTGATCACCAATCAATGTTGTTTCTTGGATGTGAACAAAGTCTAAGACATTCGGCCCGCGGTCGTGGTTCAATGGACAGCGTGTTGGTCTACTGATCCTTCTTAGATGTACCGCTGTCGGGTTAGACTCTGTCTGTCGATTTATATGAGTACGTCAGAGGAAAAAGTTTCCTACCAGTTTCCCAGATATAAAGTTCGTACCTCACTCATTTATTTCTTTGCGTTTATTTAATATTTAAAATTACATATTTATTTATTTATTTATTTTTTCTATTCAGACATTTGTGCGCTATCGAATATACATACAGTGGGTAATTAATTAGGGGTTTCAACTGTTTGACCAAGACACGCGCATTATTTAGGCCAATATGTGAGACCAAGTATCAGCTTAAAAAACAAGCCATTGTTAGATTAGTCCACTGTTCTAACGGACTGGGAGGTATACTACCTGGAAAATAGCCTCGTTTAGTAAAAACATCTTGTTAGGTACGCCGTTAAACTCCAATCAAACAAACAATCAATATATCAGAATATAAGAATATTAGCTGCAGACGACTTCATATATCCCTAACTACCTATGAAATAACTGTATTTCCCGTTATACCATAAGAATGGAAAGCCACTCGTTACATTTCTATTCAGTTTATTTTCAAAACTTTTTTTAAAAATACCTTTAATAGTGTTCAAAATACGAGTTAGTGTCCAAATTAGCTATATATCTTTCAAACGAAGAGAAATCGCTTCACAAAAAATAAATGCAATCACGAAAAGGCGTACTTAACAGTAAATGCTACTGTCAGCTGGTATAACATACTATTTGAAATGTATCTGTTTTTTTAAATTAATTGGCTGTTTATTAATTAAGCAAAACTGACTATTACAATATTTACTCTGCAATATGGTGTACAGTAGTCATTACTAGTCTACGTGTGATTGGCCAAGGACAAGGCATGCGGTAAAGTCAGTATGTATTCGGAAAAACAACGACTATAACTGTGGTGGTATAGGTCAAAACCTTCTAGTTGACGACTAACAAGGGTAATAATCTTCTCTGGTTACTTATTGTACCACAGCTGATGCCATAAGCAGATACTTGAAGCAGTATGCCTGACTTGATCTGAGCTCTACAAATGCACCGGGACTTAATTTGCGATCACTAAACATTTTCATAGATTTGTTTTTTTTAGAAAGATTTGCCAACACACCACATGGCATTATTAAAAACTCTTTCATATTATCGATTACTGATCGCTCAGATACTTTTCCTGATTCGCCAATTTCAATAGCTTTTTCCATGAATGCAAAGTTGAGCTTCTGAAAACTATGTATTTAATTAAGCTTATCTTTATTAATCTTGGTAGGCACAAGTGTATTACCATCATCTGTAATTTTGGCTCTTTCTAAACTGGGATTAACTTTTTTTTTAAAAATTCAATACGCCAGGTGGGCTACTGCTAGCGTCCTTCCGGCGTCCGTCCGGCATACATAAAGGAAACTGCGGAGCCGCCATCTTGACTGTATCGCCGTTGACAGATGAGTAGGCCAAGATTCTTGCTTAAATGCAGCTTTACAATCCTTTTTGATGGACCTCTCATTCGTATTTCATGAGTGAATATGCTACTTACATTTCCACGTTTCACTATTAATTGTTTAAGCTCTGTTATTCAATAGAATGGGTTACCGTAGGAGCATGATGCCCAGTAAAACATTAGCGAATCGCTGTTTCTTATCCCTCTATACTAATCTCTATTATTCAATAGAATGGGCTACCGTAGGAGCATGGTGCCCAGTAAAACATTAGCGAATCGCTGTTTCTTATCCCTCTATACTAATCCCAGAGTTAACTAAAGCTTTAATGGGGATCGCCAGTGGATAAAAAGGTAGATAACTATGTCATTCGTGTAACAGGTGGAGCCATCTATGTCATTGATTAACAAAAGCATTCTATTGACTATTCATACCATGCTATTGTTAGTCAATGAGGTGGATTACACTTCCTGTTAAATGGGTTATACAGTTATCTCCCCATTGTCTTGTACATCTGAACATGGGATTTGTAGGTTTAAACATGGTACTGCAGATAAAGTCTTAACTGTTGTTAGTTCTGTGTACGATACTCTTGTAGTGTCTCTGTGAGTGTGTGCAATGTTATAAACTTTATTTATTGGCGTGGATTGGCCGATAGCACCTATATTTTTGTAACTTACAGATATATAAACTTACATGACCATGTAATGCGAGAGTTTCGGATTTTGCGATATGGTAAAACCAATTAAATTTCAAAGTTAATGTTATCGGCTTCTTGATGTCGTTTTAACGTTTATGTTTAAATCAGTCATCTGTTCTCATTAGTGCGTAAGGATGAGCCAATAATTCATTCCAGCAAATTATAATAACTTGACGCTAATTCGCCTTTTAAACATGGCTTTAGACAGCTGCGCACTAAGTCAAATATGTAACCAGTTGAGATATATCGTTGTTTGTCATAGTTTCGGGTTCCAACAATATGTAACTTTAATTCCGCTTCATTCCTGATTCATCCGGTTCAACAAAATACACGTTTAATTGAGTTCCTGTGAGCGGAATGATATATAGCTTCTGGATTAAACGCAAAGCAAAGATAGCATCGCTTTACAACAACAACAACAACTTTTGACCGGTGACCTGCAGCCAATCAGGTCTCGACCTTTCCCCGCCAACATTGTATAAATGTTTGGAATATTACCAGTCAATACGGGCGTCGTTCTGGGATATAATCTGTTCTATGTCATACGCAGAGACATCAACTCTAAGATCGATCCCGGCAATCTTGTTTTGCACTTCTTTTGCTTACTGGTCTCAAAGTTATGACGGATGCACGCAATAATACGCCGTAAGACGATACTCGTTCGTAAACTGGGCTGGTTCGTAAGGGTCAGTAATCAGTTTTACGCTGACGTAGGTTTGATACGATCAAACCACTGTCTATTATTTTTTCAATGGTAAGATTAAAGCTGATAAATATGGAAGTGGGGTTGCACATTTACTGGGCATTTCAAAGTCCATTAAAACACATGTGATTTCCTTAATTTGTTGATCTGTTATTTCTGTTATATCTGTTAATCAAAATTTATAATGTTATATAAAGTATGGATAAATATGTTACCACCAAGATAGTCGGTACGGGTTAGGAAACAATCAGCCTTTAAACTGTATTTGAAAATAGAGAAATAGAAATTGACAAATGAATACATATTGGATATGCTTAGCCTCAACGATCTGTTAAGAGACAAATAGCCTACCAGATTAGCTAGGGTGATTGAAAGAGCTAGACGCTGTTTAGTTATTATGTTTGGGGAAGCTCTTTCCATACGTCGACCAAATCCTCGGGTATACCATGGGTTTATCGCCACCGGAATTGTAGTACTGTCCAAATACTGTCAGATTATAATATATTTATTGTTGCATAAATCACAAAACTAATTTGTTATAATGATACACCAAATCCAAAATAAACGTAAAAGTTTCAATTATCATAACACTATTAAAGCATACCTTTGTTCAAAGTAACGAAACAAACACACATATATATACAGGGAATAAACATTCAGTACGATGCATTGTTTGTTCGTTTGATTTGGGTTTGATGCCGTATTTCAGGTGGTTGAACTCGCATTGCAGCCTAATTGATGACGGGGACCGTTTGGTGACATTGGTAGCGAGGGTCCGGGCAACCACAACTAAAAACATTACAAACAGATCAGCATGGTACTGCCCCGTATCATTTAAGGCACCAATAGCCAGCAAGTTCGATATAAAACTTCAAATGAAGGAAACACAAAAATTTTAAAACATGGTGGATTGCAGAGCCAGATATCAAGATCTAATGCCATCGACTAAACTTTATGATTTGTGAGATTCCCCAGCAGCAGACTGTATGCGTCTATACCATAGATATGGCACTGTTATCCGCAAGAATCGATTGACACTTCCGATAGATCGTGCAGTAACAGAATTGGCTTAAATTATGGTAGATTAACTACACATCAATATTGTCTTAATGCAGTTGAGAAGCGACATTCAAGACCGCACGTTGTCCACTGGGACAATGCCATTCATAAATTGGGCGTCGATATACGGCAGAATGGAGCACTTGAATACCACACGTTCCACGATCGTCTGTCTATAAGCTTATCTAGCCAATTTATTTTACTAAACAGAAAGAAGCTAGTATTATATTTTTATTTCTAGATTTCTATACCCAGAAAATCTCTAAGCACAACATTGCTGTATGAGGCAAAACTAACGCTTTTATTTGTTGGCAATTTGGACAGACTCTTTGGTATCTATTTTTGTTTAAGTTAAAAAAATGGCATCCTAGTCGAAATGCATTCCCTAAACCTCTTAAATAGTTTTTATGGCATTACTTTTTGGGGCTTATCTTGGAAAATAATCAGTAATATATTCGGTAAAAAAATGTATTTCTAAAAAACTTCACTCTGACTGAAAGGATATCATATCATGTTCTAAAAACTCACATGTTTATAAAGAAAGTTTAATCTCTAGTTGTTATGGATGACTTACAGATATCTGGAGAGAAGTTAATGACCGCGTTCATGGTATACAAACAAATATGTGATCAATATGTAGTAAACAATATATTGGAATTGGGTTTAGAGTATACCATCCTGCAATTAATCTGTTATCTCAAAGAAATATGACGTAAGCAATGAATTTCTCCGCTAAAGAAAATGAGAGTTCAAAGTTGGGTTTCCTCTTGATTCAGAAGAATTTGTGTTTTTGTAAAATCGTTATGATTTCAAAATGAGCTTAAACCGAATAATCATGGCGATAAAAATGATCATTTGATTTGGGATTTGAGTTGTAACCTAATTGGACCCAAACGATGTTTGTCTCTTAAAATGCGAATAAGATTTTTGTTTTTCCTAACATATTATTTCGGACACTTTTTACAGGTGATGAGGTATACCACATTTCTGAATCATAGTTCTTTGCTCATTTGTTACCCAACGAAGGCATGCAAGTAGATCAAATCAATCAAGCCGTTTACATGGACTCACGGACGATTTTGAAGAAAATAATTCGTCTATGTCCGTTATAACACGAAACAAAAACCGACACGTTATGTTGTGGGATAACTCGGATTTGTAAATATTAAAATTTGGTCAAGTAATAATTTTTAAGCTTGCCAATTTAATATATTTACATTGACAAAACAATACAACGCATGTTCAGTTGTCTATTTCTCCTAAATATACTCCTAAATATGACAGCAAGGAATTTTCTTTGATATAATTATTATTTAAAAAGAAAACAAGTCCACTGTTTTGAAATTTGGTTTAGAACAAGTGCAGTGGAGACTTTGCCTCTCAGCTCTTACGAAATCTTTTTCAAACTATATTTATTAAGAGCCAAAAATACAGTCTCAGATTCACTTAGCCCCGTGGGGGAGAGGGTTGGCCAGTCCTGCAAAATACCCCCTAGGCTTCCTCGGTCGATCGTAAGAGGAGATAAAAAGAGGAGCTTTCTGTTGCCTGGTGTTCTCAGAGCTAAAGGGAAACAGGAAGCTGATCTGTTTGTTCGTTTTATTTTTGTCTCCGTCGTCATGTAAGTGAAATACCCTTGAGTACGACGTTAAACACCAATCAAACAAACAGATTCACTTATTTGTAATAATAATACTAATATCAAAGCGAATGTTTTTCACTTGACAAAGATTGATAGTTTAAATGTCAATATAATGATACCATTTTCGTTTTGCCTAATTGAGTCCAAGCTATCCAAGAATAAATTATGTAATGTCTGAGACAAATTAGCACAGAAATTCCATAGGTTTGATGCCATTGACCGACGTATCGCTTAACTGATTGAAGAGTTTTTCAAAACTGATACATGTCTGGAGAGCCTCGGATATGATATTGGAGAACCAGAAGCACTAGTCCTCTCTTCTCTAGTTAGCTAAGCCTCAGTCTATAGCGTTCTGACCCATGAAGGACAAGAAAACACACGAGGCGATTCCTCTCTCGCCTGCCTGAGCGTCGATTACAATCGAAGGATATCGTCCCTGACCTAGAGAATACCAGCAGTGATTACTCTGTGGGGAGCAGACAAAAACACCGGCTGTTGCAAACTTTTGTTCATCAAGGATGGGGGCTATTTCTAGCTATATTGACACCACCATAGTCTCCTGATGAAGGCAATGGAAATAATAGTTTATCATACGCACACCATTTACCAATGCTATTAATTGATTTAAGATCTTTAGTTAACATTTGACCAATACGAACAGTTCCAGGCAATGATGTTCTAGTGGACGAAGCACAGTTAATTTAGCTGATTTATCAACAACCTGCAGAAGTCCATTTAGGTTTTGCTAGTCTCTGGCTTGATTTTGAGTAAAACCGTTTGTCTAAGCGCATTAAGACGTATACTGTAGGTCAAAGTATTTTGACCATAAACTAAGAAAAAAAGGCTCTGAAATGGTTCTTCGTATGTCACGAAGGTTCTTCAAAAAACCTATGGTGGTAAATGGTTCTTCAGACAAAATCAACGACCAAAAGGCCCTTCGTGGTGAAAAAGGTTCTTTGCTAAGGAAAATGTTTCTTCGTGCGAAATGAAAAGGAGTCTATGGTCACGTGATAATTTGAAATCCAGCGTCCATGTTCTCCATTTTGTGATCGTTGAACTGGGAGAAGTTTCCAAGCAAGTTTTGCATTTTTTCAACGACATTTTTTAAGGGTTCTTCAAATAACTATTTTTACAGGGTTCTTTAAAGAACCAATAGATGTTCGCTATATGATCCACTCCGAAGAACATTTAAAGGTTCTAACTAGAGCCTTTTTTCTTAGAGTGTATATATATATATTTTTTGACCCAAAGCTCCCGAGTGTGAATCCCAGTGGAAGCCAGTACATTTGTCTTACTTAATTTTTCAAAATATATAGATCTTTTTTTTGGGAAAGTATACTTGTTTGAAAATGTGGATTCACAGAATTAAACTAAGCCAATTTGGGGAAAATGCAACAAAAACTTTTGTTTGTTTATCGAAGACTTTGAAGTTTACCTTTCGTTAAATCCGGGTGAATGTTTATATTGAAACGAAATAACAATCATGTTACTTGTGTATGATTCTTTCGGAAAGCGTTGAAAGTGTTACACAGAAATTCGTGTTGTCCATGTTCGCAGAATGCACGAAGGTTTAAATGCCTCGAATAGTCCTACGCCTAATATCCAGAAAATTCAGATACACCGAGTGCAACTTGTCTCTTGTGTTTCCACATCCCTTGGGTATGAATGTAAGCTATACGGATCAACGTTTACTAACGTAATACAGAGAGTCCAACTTAAATTTGGTCAAACGAAAAAAACATATTGAGCACCAAGCTACATATAAAAGGGCGGTTTATAGGAAATTGGATGGGATGCGTATGTAGTTTTGGTTAAAGTACACCGCTTCTGCGTATTATATCGTTAGTAACTTATGCCATATTATGTTAGAACAGGATGCTTATACAGATTTCAGAAATTGGTTATCGGCAATACTAATCTTATTGACGATGGTTTGTTTTTGGAAGGAATGACAATTACCTAGCTCTGTCGATGAAAAAATGTTCTTGAAAACTTCGGGTAAAAGATATCATTTTGAGTTTTTAGTATAGACATACTGGTTTGGAACGCAAATAGCTTTTTTTACTTCTAAATTCATTGACGTGACATTCAAAAAGAGGAAAACGATACATTCCAATTTTTCGACATTTCGACCAGACCTGCCTAGCTTAGAATAAATTTATGTGTAAAAAAAGTGTTGTTAAGGGGTATTTGTGTACGATTTTGTGTATTTTTGTGTTACAGCATTGCACAGATTATTAATATATATGTGTATATTGATGGCCTATTGGTGTATTTTCTATACATTTTGTGTACAAAATACTCCATAATACACCAGGTAAGCAGGTCTGTGAGACCTACTTTCTGAAATGACATGCGCGTCACCCCGCTTACAGACGCTTATCAAGATTTGAAAAAAATAGGTTTAGTTTTTGCTGAAAATTACAGTGTTATTGCTGGTCGCTTCATTAGCCTCTTCGGATAAAATATATTGTATTTTCGTCGGGAGCCCACCTGCTTCTTGATCATTTGCAATCTATTTCAAGACCGTGTGTTTAATGTCTTTTTACTAGATAACACCTATTAGCTGTTGTAATAGGAACTGTTTTATAAAGGCAAGATATAGGCCTACAAAAAATTGCACAGCCCAGCTGGGCTGGGGTAACGGTTGTGTGAACTTTTTGCTCTCGCTTCCTTCTACAGTAGGTTAACCATCATTTTATAGCCCAACCATGCAACTGCAGCTGGGGATTTATGTACCTCCAGCTGTACTTTGTCTTATTATAGTGTTTATATGTTTCAATCTGGTTAGGTTAATAAAATATATGGAAATCTTATATCCTGTATGTTTACATGGGCGCACTGTTTACTTTGCTGTAAATGTCACGTTTATTATTTCGTGGTAATTCTGTGCTAAGTTTGAGTTGCAAAAATATACCCGTGAATAGAACAATATCGCTTACATAACAGCAGTTGTATTGCAGGGGCCACGCCAGCACTTGCTGTTCAATTTAAATATATTCCGATATGCATATGTATGATGTTCTGTTAAACTCATTAAAGCTGTACTTTTAAGGATACATTTAAATAGTTAGATAAACCAATGTTGTTTCTTACAAATAATAATCAACGAATATTTAAAGATATAATTCGGGGGAGGGGGG
>JAVFBX010183348.1:0-14236 GCA_034783855.1 Mopalia kennerleyi
ATGGTGTTATGGTTAAATTTACCGAGTAAATATAAACGAATGACCGTCTTTCAGTTTTTCCTGTAAAGTGACTATTGAGAATTTCGATATAATTTTTTAACTATCCCTTCTACTAATAGAGTTCTACTACTTCACAAAGTTTCATTGTCTCCTTAAGCCTTGTTACGCAAATATTTAGATGTAAAATCGGCCCAAAGCTCAAAAACTCCCGTTTTTCGCATGATTAGGCATGTTTAAACCTCTCAAAGTCAAAAATGTCCAAGAGTTACGTGGAGAACTTTTTACACAATATGCAGAAAACATTTCTCTACCTAAATATGAAAAAATTATCTAGCCCCCTGATTGCCGTAATGAAAGTCGATTTCTAGCCACTTTCTGGCTTACAGCTGGTGGCCTAGTGTGGCCGCAACCGGCTTCCATATATACATGTAGCTTTTTGTTCCTACATGCGGCCTCTGGACCCTCCGCAATGTCGTGATATGCCAGTGGTAAGGTTCAATCCCAAAATCGTAATGTAATACATATACAAAGCATTTAAAATCTTATGACACATTGCCCTATTGAATTGTATGATAAAAAGAAAGTTCGCGTCACATGTTCCAACTTTTTCGTATATATACTAACTACGGTGCACCTGAGATATAAGCAGAAAGTTGAGAGCTCGGAGGACTTTCGTCGACATAGATCGACATATCTTTGCTATTTACATTGGCTAATATCGTGAATACACCGTTGACAATGCTCGTAAGACCATCTGAGATTAAATTCAACCAGGACTCGATTTCTTGTTATTTCGGAAAGCGCACCGCTCATGGACGCACCAAAATAGGAGCAACTCTAGATGAGCTTTGTGAGGGGAAAATTCATTTAAAAGATATCAAAACAATAATGGTACGTAGAGCTACTGATGGCTTATATTCATTAAACAATAGACGACTGTGGGTGTTTAAACAGTTTGAACGACTGGGTGGATGCTGTGATATTCCTGTAGAGATTGTAGAAGATACTTTGTCGGCAACGCGTGTCTATGAATGTATAACCGTGCGGGGATTCCCAGGTGGAAGGTTCCATGAAAAACCTGATGGTTTCTTGAGAAAAACAACAAATGATACCCAACCAATCAGTGTGTCTTCTGAACCGAAAGAAAATCTATCCTTCAGAAACGAACTCAGCTGTAAACCAGACGGAAGTGACATAGAAGAAAATCGGTCCCCAGAAACCAGTGTGCCTTCTGAACTAGAAGAAAAAGTACCCCATATAACCAAGGCTGTCTCTGGGAAGGAGATAACGAATTGCAGTGATCAATTCAACACAGAACAAGACTCTAGCGATAGAGAGGAAAACGAGACCACGGAAAGAAGTGTGACTTCTGAACTAAAGGAAGAGCTGCTCGGCGAAACCAATTCAGTATCTGGGAAGGATATAAGGATTTCCAGGGATGAGTCTAACAGGGAACCAAACTTTAGCGATAAACCCGAAAATGAGACCACAGAAAGCAGTATGTCTTCTGAACTAACAGAAAATCTGCCCTGTGAAAACAACGAGTTCTCAGGAAAGAAGAGAAAGAATTCCACTGACGAATTCAACAGGGAACCAGACTTGAGTGATAGAGAAGAAAATGCGACCACAGAAAGCAGCGTGTCTTCTGAACTAGAAGAAAAGGTCCCACATAAAAACAAGGATGTCTCTGAAAAGATGATTTCCGGTGAAGAATTCAACTGGAAAGCAGACACAGATGACAGAGAAGAAAATGATACCACAGACACCAGTTTGTCTTCTGAACTTAAAGAATATCTGCCCAATAAAAACCAATCAGTCTCTGGGAAGAAGAGAAGAATTTCCGGTGAAGAATTCAACAGAGAATTGGACTTGAGTGACAAAAAAGACAATGAGACCACAGAAACCAGTTTGTCTTCTGGTTTGGAAGAACAACTACCCGGTAAAAACCAAGCCGTCTCTGAGAAGAAGAGAAGGGTTTCCAGTGAAGAATTCAACAGAGAACCGGACATGGGTAACAGCGAAGAGATCGAAACCATACAAACTACCAACTAATCCAAGACAAGTTATTATCCAGTATAGTGTATAGTGAAAGTGACTCTTAAACATTTTTGTTTGTTTTAATATTGATTGTATGACTTGCATGCAGAGTGTGTCAATCAGAGTCTTCAAATCATCAAGTGTTGTGAAAGAAAACTGTGATATTGATAATAAAGACGTTAACCAATCGTCAAAGGCTATTTCTTTGTCCTCCCTGGATTCAATCATTGATGCCAAAGATGTCATCTGCTTCGGTCTGACCAAGGTTTTAATGATTCCTGTAAGTCTATGCTCAGCATTCTTTTGTTATTCATTTTAACTTAATGACTGTTATATAACAAAACAGTTAAGGATTTTTAAGACAACGATGAAGTGTTTATATTATATATGTTAAAAATGAAAATAGTAGAAACTGACAATTTATATTTATATATTTTATTTGTTATTTGTTTAATTTTATTTACCTACATTTAAATTAAAATACCTTAAACGTTTTTAAATATTTTTTTAGCAATATATACCTGTACCTTATATAGCTATATAACTGTGAAATATACTGATTCTTTGCACTTCTGTGTTTTTGTGATAAATATAGATGTTTAATGCACAGAGTAGTTCTCTTTTTCCTGTGTTAAAAAGTCAGAAACAAATATACTTTTCGATATGGTCTTACTGGACCCAGCCCCTGATTTGATTTTGAGGGAAACAATTTGTCTTACCTAATGACACAGAATATAGATCAAAACATCGTGTTTGTATGTATTTTTAAAAGCCTGGGTATACTCAGAAAGCCAAGACATAAATTTGGCCAAGATCCAAGAAAAAAATTGAAACTTACTGAAAACAGGCCTACATACAGAGCTAGTCATTTCTGGAAAGTAGAAAACATTTATATGTTTAATGTATTAAGATCCGTTAACTTTCTGTTTCGTTCTTGAGCGTCGGGCACTTATATTATATTCCAGATCAAAGAGGTGACTGACTGGCTTTTCAGCAAAACGTTAGATAGCTGATAGTGTCCAAAGGTTGAAATGTAACTTATAAAGTCTTTCACGAACATAATTTCCCCTGTAGCAACAACTGGGGGACAGGTACATAGATTTAGTTCACTCCACGCCAACTGAATGCCTCTATCATCTATCTACTGGCAATATTTATAAATCTATATGTATTATAGTATGAACAGTTTAGCTGACGTAGGTCTAATTTACTCGGTAACCAATCAACACGAGTCTATATCAGTTGAAAATAATAACAATAATTTATACACCTAGTTATATATATTTTGAATTAATGAAGAGAGAAAAAATTCCATGCCTCCACCGGGATTCGAACCCGGAACTTTTCGGTAACAGGCCCTACATTACTGACTGAAGAAAAAGATTCCGGTGTTTTCACGTGCCGGTACACATATAATCCACGCAATGCTGTTGAGAACATTGACTCGTGTAGTGTGTCCAAGACCCATGTAACGACCGTCTCTTATTTACAAGAAATGGATCAAGCAGTGTTATTTACGAGAAGTTAGAAATTTACTTCAGCAAAAATACAATGTGGCTTTTTTTTTTTGGCTTTCGATATGACTGCATTGTGCAACAAATCAAAAGCAAAAATGTTATACAAGTGATGTATAAATTAATTTCGTTTTATAGCAGGTGCTGTGTGGATGGAACAAGCTTAACAGTCTCTGGTGCAAACTGATCACCTAAATCAACTTATCTAGCCTCCAATACGTTTTTGGCTTAAAATCTGAATAAAGGCAAAAGTAACTATATTTATTTAATAGTTTCGTTCATTTTGTAGCCCTCTAGATTTTCAATTAACGCAGATTATTCCGTTTATATCCTGGAGGTAGAACGGCGGTGTTTTTTATCAAATGATTTGGGACCTCCCAGAAAAGAATAAAATTATTTTCTCTCCACAGGTTTTTAAAATAACAGAAAAGGGCAAAAAAATGGAGTTTATTTCGTCCGAGGTGTATGATATTTACCCACATGGTAGAAAAAACCAGAATGCAATAATGCTTGGCATAACTCACAAATTTGCTTTGCGAAACCACGTCATTACAAAGTTGATTCACAGTTGTACTTTTTATTTTCCATTTAGCTCTTTTCAAGAGGTTTTGCCCCAAACGTTCGTTGTTGTACATTTCACGTTTATATTCCTTGTGCGCAGGAATGGACCAGCGTACATGCATGTAGCTTTTGGTTCCTGCGGGCGGCCTCTGGACGCTCGCCAATGTCATGATATACCAGTGGTTAGCTTGAATCTTAAAAGCGTAACGTAATACATATACGAAAAATTTAAAACCTTCTGACACATTATCCTATTGAATTGTATGACAAAAAGTCCGCGTCACATGTTCTAACCTTTTTGTATATATACTAACTACGGTGCACCTGAGAAATAAGCAGAAAGTTGAGAGCTTGGAGGACTGTTGTCGACATAGATTGACATATCTTTGCTATTTAAATTGGGTAATATCGTGAATACACCCTTGACAATGCTCTTAAGACCATCCGAGATTAAATACAGCCAGAATCGTATTTCTTCTCATTTCGGAAGGTTCACCCCTCATAGGTGCACCAACATAGGTGAAACTCTAGATATGCTTTGCGAGGGGAAAATTCAAATTAAGGATATCGAAACAATAAGGGTATGTAAAACTACAGAAGGCTTCTATACATTCGACAATCGACGACTGTGGGTTTTTAAACAGTTTGAACGACTCGGTGGATTTTGTTATATTCCTGTAGAGCTTGTGGGTGAGGAATTGTTCGTATGCGGTAAATCTACAAAGTGTGACAATAGCTATTTAACCGTGCTGGGAAGCCTTAGTGGAGGGTTCCATAAAAAACCTGATGGTTTCTTGAAACTAAATCAAATGGAAACCAGACGGGAGTGACATTTAAGACAATCGGACCCCAGAAACCAATGTGACTTCTGAACTAGAACAAAATATATCCCATATAACCAAGGCTGTCTCTGGGAAAGAGATAACGAATTGCAGTGATCAATTCAACACCGAACAAGCTTGAGTGATAGAATGAGTGATAGAGAGGAAAACGAGACCACAGAAAGCAGTGTGACTTCTGAACTAAAGGAAGGGCTGCTCGGCGAAACCAATTCAGTATCTGGGAAGGATTTCCAGGGACGAATCCAACCAGACTTGAGTGATATAGAAGAAAATGAGACCACAGAAAGCATCCTGTCTTCTGAACTAGAAGAAAAAGTACCCCATAAAAACAATGATGTCTGGAAAGACGATAAGGGTTTCCGATGAAGAATTCAACAGAGAACCGGACATGGGTAACAGCGAAGAGATGGAAACCATACAAACTACCAACTAATCCAAGACAAGTTATTATCCAGTAGCGTATAGTGTAAGTGACTCTTAGACATTTTTGTTTGTATTAGTATTGATTGTATGACTTGCAGAGTGTGTCAATCAGAGTCTTCAAATCATCAAGTGTTGTGATAGAAAACTGTGATATTGATAATAAAGACGTTAACCAATCGTCAAAGGCTACTTCCTTGTCTGCCCTGGGTTCAATCATTGATGCCAAAGATGTTGTCTACTTGAGGTCTTAAAGATTCCTGTATGTCTATACTTTGCATCCTTTTATTATTCATTTTAACTTAATGAC
This sequence comes from Mopalia kennerleyi, assembly GCA_034783855.1. NCBI lineage: Eukaryota > Metazoa > Mollusca > Polyplacophora > Chitonida > Mopaliidae > Mopalia > Mopalia kennerleyi. The sequence goes on from JAVFBX010183348.1 coordinate 5,685, forward strand.
TGTAATATAACAAAACAGTTAAGGATTTTGAAGACGATGAGGGGTTATGAAGTAGAATATGTTCACCAAGTATATAAACGAGGTCTAAACTACAGAGTTGTTATATTATATATGTTAAAAATGAAAATAGTAGAAACGGACAAATTCTATTTATTTTATTTGTTATTTGTTTATTTTATTTACCTACATTTGCACTAAAGTTACCTTAAACGTTTTCAAATATTTTTAGAAATTTATACCTGTACCTTAGCTATATACCTGTTTAGAAATATATTGATTATTTGTACTTCTGCGTCTCTCTGTTAAATATAGATGTTAATAATACATAGTGGTTCTCTTTTTCCTGTGTTGAAAAGTCAGAAACAAATATATTTTGCGATATGATCACCAGTTCAATTAAGGCATAGCTGGACCCGGCCCTGAATTGATTTTGAGGAAAACAATTTGTCTTACCCAATGCAAACTGAATTGTCCCGTTCTGTCTTCTGCTCCAGTGTAGAGCAGGACATTATAAGTAAGTCACTCTTCCAGAGCATGTTGTAAAAAAATGGTTAGTTTTTCATTGAAATAAACTTCATCTTACTAAGAAAACCGTTTAAATCAAGTAAAGAAAATGATAAATCCACCGGCCCCTATAGAAAACTCAAACTCCACCATACTCAACCATGATTATTCACAGCGTTTGTGGTCAGCAAGTTGATAGAAATAGTACAAATAAACTGATATGCAGGTATTATAGCAACATCGCCACCTGGCTAGCTAAAACTCAGATTCAATAACCAAAAAATAAAATGAAGATTAACTTCACCTATTATAGAACACAAGAAAAACACAAATCTAAACTACCCAATATTAAGATTTATTTAGAAATTTGTCTCTTGGAGAAATATTAGTGCTATACACGTAGGGCGCATAAAAAAAAAACCGCTTGCGGCTGTGTAGAACTCGAGAGCTTCCGGGGCCTATAGGCGGCCACTGGACCCTCGCCTGTGATTAAGCAACGTTAAAAGAACCACTACAAATAACTGACCTGAAGGAAAGCTGCTCAGGCAAACAGTATCGCCACATATAGCGCGCTAAAAAATTTCGACTTTAAAAAATTATGCAATAAGAAAAGAAAAAAATTATATTAAAACTGCTTGTGAACCACATAAGCTTCCGAGCTTTTATATTGTTGACATAATTTTGACCAGGAAAAAAACACGGTCGATCTCCAAATTCTACTTATACCAGCAAGCAGAAAAAACTGCTAAAAAAATTAACCAGGATTTATATGCCCTCAAAATATTTTGAACAGGAAAAATCTTGTCGCTCTTCAAATTCTACTTGTACCAGCGACCAGGAAAGACCTGGTCAAAACAGTGACAAGGTTTTATATGGTCGACCCATTCTTTTGACTAGGAAAAACCTGGTCGGGCCTTCTAACTGATGAAGAGCGACCAGGTTTTTTTTTACTAGGTTTTTGCTGGTCGAAGGGTAAAAACCTGGTCGGGGTGACCAGGTTCTTCTAACAGTGTGTGATAAGATTTTTGTTTAATGTACGAGATATTATGATAACCCTGGTAATCGCCAACATCTTATCAATGACTGCATTATGCTATATCTGAAAAACTATAACTGTTTGTAAATGTAATATCGAAGTATATTTTTCACTATATTTAACTTTAAACAAAAAAGTACTTTTTTTTAATTTCATTTTTAACCTAAAGGGTCCAGCAAGACCTTAATTAATAACGATTCAATAAAGACTGCATAGCCAGAAAGTCTGTTTAAGATATATACGATATCCTTCTCAACACTGTAACAAAATAAACATAAATAAATTTTAAAAAATGAATTTTTGTTTATCCATACTGTATTATTTTTTTTGTTAATTTCTACCCGCCCTGATATTTATTTCCACCCGGCCCGAAATTAGTTTACACCCGCCCCGAGATTAATTAATACACGGCCCGAAATTCATTTATACCCGCCCCGATATCTACCTGCCCCGAAATTCCTTCCCACTTAGAAGTGGACGAAGGTGCATGGTTCGCCCATTTGCCTGACACGCCATTATGTGAGTGAAATAACATTAATTACGGCGGTAAACCCCAATGAAACAAACACTCAGTATAGGAATATAGGCCTATTAAACGTCAGCAATATCAGTCGATTCCCTCTCTATAATGGCGCCAAGTAGTCCTATGCGTCTTTCAAGCAAGTTTAAAAAAAAGAATTTCGGGGCGGGTATATAAATGAATTTTGGGCCGGGTGGAAACTAATTTCGGGACGGGTGGAAAATAATTTCGGGGCGCGTATACATGAATTTCGGGCCGGGTAGAAATTAATAACGGGGCGGGTAAAAATGTAAATATGAGCCGCCATAAGGTTGAAAAAAAGGTTGATTTGATATCTGTAGGCATGCATGCCGACGCCCTAGTTTTAAAACTATGATATAACGTATATACCTATGCACAGATAGGGAAATATAATACTCTATAGAATTTGAATACATAAACCGGCCTACATACAGAGCTATAGTCATTTCTGAGAAGTGTAAAACATTTATATGTTTAATGTATAAAGATCAGTTAACTTTCTGTTTCGTTCTTGAGCGGGCACTTATATTATATTCCAGATCAAAGAGGTGACTGGTTTTTCAGCAAAACGTTAGATAGCTGATAGAAGCACTGTCCAATGGTTGAAATATAACTTATAAATTCTTTAGCGAACATAATTTCATCTGTAGCAACAATTGAATGACAGGTACATGTTTTTCTCCACGCCAATGAAATGCGTCTTTGATTTATCAATCTATATGTATTATAGTATGAAAAGTTTAGATGACCGTAGGTCTAATTTATTCGATAACCAATCAACACGAGTCTATATCAGTTAAAAATAATAACAATAATTTATACACCTAGTTATATATAATATATGCACCGGTGTCTCGACTTTATCCTTGTAATCATATGGACATAATTTGTTTTTATTTGATTTATTAATTTATTGTTGGTCGCACTTCATATTTGCTTTTTGGCATTATTTGTGTTACGAATCTTTTCCCCGCCTTCTTTTTCGAGGGAATAGTACAATAACATCAGCAAATAATATGTATGCGTTATACAAGCGATTGCTCCACAAGGCCCATCGGCTTCAGATCGAAAATAAATACAATCGCTACCGATTGCATCCATCGATCAGTTTCTTGTGATTAAAGGGAGACAACCGTGACAACACGTATGTTGTTGAACTACGAATGCGATATATGCTCAACTTTTTTTTTATTGGAGTGGCTCGATCGTGAAAACAAACACAAGGTACATCTACAGTCACTTATGATGGCTCCATTATAAACTAGAGATAGACTCATTGAAACTTTTATTCAGGTAAAATGGCTTTAAACGGGCCAATTAAATTGCCATGACACTCATTTTAGTTAAAAGTGGAAAGAGAAAGTTTGAATTTACTGAGTGATTGGGTAACCTAAAGTACAACTTTGTTGGTTGTTTATTTGACAATAATATAACATTCGGATAGAATCGTTCCAACTTTAATATATTTTCTCTGTTATATTTGGAATCTGTTAACGTTAATTGTGTAACTGTTTTCCTCACAGCCCACTATTTCAGGGTAACAGCACAACAATCACAGCAAAACTGCCTCCATGAGAAAGCTCTCATTTACGACGCCCATTCGGAGATCTATTTCCGGTCGAAGATAAATACGAGCACCACCGATTGATCATAATTGTGCCAACAATACAATAAAACAGAATGTTATGCTTATAAAGATTATCAATCGGCGATGTAAATGCGTGTCATTCATCAAATTATACGAACATACCATTTCTTTAATAAGGAGTAGAATTTAGAATGCTGTCATCCATTCCGTGACAGAAAGACAAACGTGCAGATAACCGCACGTCACACCTGCTCTGATTCACCATTGGTTACAAATTAGATCGTATATAAATAATTTTTATAATGAAACAAGAAAATAACAAATAAACGACAAAACAAAAATTATAATACTTTTCTTTACTATTATTATTGTCTTGATAATAAAATTCTTCACTGTCAGAATCAAAACCGTTAAACACGAGAATTTATTAAATTACAAGAATAATTAAATTAGGAGAAACATTAAAAAAATCTTGATATAGTCTGAGGAATATGTGATTTCGAGTTTTTTTACACTGAAGGTTGAACTATTACCAATTTGAGAAAAAATTGTGACACAGTGAGTCTGTTGTTATTGTTGTAAGTTTCAACCTCGCTCAAGATACCGGAATTAAACAAAAGTACAAACATTGACCAGATTATATGGTTATTCACCCTATAAAAAAAAACGTCAATTAACCAAACTTTTTTAACTGTATATACATATTGATATATACCAAAGCGACATTAACTAAACCGTAACAATAACACCCGCTACACAGCCAGCCAAAACATTTTACCATTTAAGTGGCCGGATTACAAATCATTTCGTTTTTGTTTTAGAATCTCACCGAAAATGCGACCACTCATTATTCTACAGATAGGTACGACTATTAACGGCTGTAAATGAACCTAAACCGGTATCAGCTTCCATGCGTTTTATATTAGAAAACTGAGAAACGCTGTGTCGTGCTCTATTGTTCCTCTTTTCCCGCCATGTTTGGCCATATTTTCTCAGCAAATAGATTTCACAGGCGCTTGAAAACGGGGTTCTAACTGGTCGAATTGTATGAAAATTTTCATAATCAACGGTGGTAGCTGTTGGAGTTTCTGTGAACTGTAGATCCTGGAAGCGATGGCCCCATGCTATGTCCCAGGGAAGATAAGAAACACAGATCCGAAAAGGGTAGCTCGTAGTGGCTACAATACCTTCCAATATAACCATCAGTTCATAATTCTGATTGAGGAAATCGTCGCGTGTCATCTTCCAGAAGGGACTCTGGGCGGTTATTTTATGTACTATGGTACATGGCAAAGCTGTGAAGAGGTAGGGTTGTCTCCCTTCACCCGTCATTTTGATATTGTAGTTTCTGACGGGCACACATCCAGATTTTGACAGTTGTTTCTTGATGACTAACCCTCGAGCATGTAAACTGAGCGCTGTGTGGGATTTTCGAATATCAGCCATTCTTACTGCCAGGTAAAAGTGGCCATCTTCTTCATAAAGACACGCTGAGTTGCTGAAGAAGACGGTGTGAGAGGTCTTCTCTGCTCTTTTTACCTTAGCTATAAAGATACCTGCCAGTGCAGCCTGGGACACTATCCCCACCAGTGACTGTAACATTACCACCAAGTAAACATGAGGGCAGGTTTCTGTCACTGAACGGGTTCCATAACCCACTGTAGTCTGGGTCTCGATAGAAAACAATAATGCTGACACAAAAGACTTCACTTTTGTCACGCAAGGAGCTTGATCTATTGAGTAGCGTATGTTGATGACTTCCACGACATAGTAATATACAGCGAACACATGCCAAGTTATAATAAAGGCACAGATAAATATAAGGAGATTCCAACGCCATTCTATTTCTACAAGCGTTGTGAAAGTATCCCTCAGGTATTTTTCTCGTTTTTGTACAATGCCTTGATATTTCAGGTTGGTTCGTCCATTTTTCACCAAACGTTTTAATCGAGAAGACTGAGGGAGGTATAACTGAGGGTTCCACATAATCCCGCCTGAAATGACATATATTGTTTGTTTAGCATAATCATTATATAATGTCGTTGATAATTTAATATATGTATGTTTCACGGCAGGCATGTAATATCAACTCTGTGCCAAAAATTCTTTGTCTAACCAATGGCTTGGTGAATCTTACTTATAGACTTACAGTTTCAGTCAAAGTGTATTGTGATTAAAAACGTTTTAACCTTTTGGCTGATTGATTGGTTGATTATTTTTATGGAGTGAAAATTAAATATATTTGAATAAAACCTCACAGAAATGATACTTGAACTTGTGGCTCAAAATCGTATATTTAATTTTTGTTTTACATCGTAAACCAACAGAAGGTTTAAATTTCAACAGAGTATGACGCCATCCAGTTCAAGTATCATTTAGCTTTTGAACGAAAACTGTGATTCTGTGAAGGTTTTAATTTTACCCGTCATACTCTGTTGAAATTTAAACCTTCTGTTGGTCAACGATGTAAAACAAAAATCAAATATACGATTTTGAACCACAAGTTCAAGTATTATTTAGTTTTTGAACAAAGACTTAATTCTGTGAGGTTTTATTCAAAGTTTTATTGCGTTAAAATAATCGTCCAATCAGAAGAAACCCGTCCTGTAGGACGGCGTATCAGCAACAAGCAAAAGGTAGTGATGGTCAACAATCTGCCAGAATAGGCATGTGTCCGACCAGGCCCTCAAGCTATTGGGTTACTATAAATTAGCGGAATGATGTTCGGTTCTGGGCATTCTACTACTTTTAACAAATTAAAAAATGAATTGAAATTATTTAGTTGCCAAACGCATTTTGACCCAAGATAAATGTTTTAGCTGTAATCAGTGTAAAAGAATTCTTTCACGGTCCCTTGTTACAGGGATTTATTATTGCTCTTTGTCCCGGAAGCTCTAAAAGCGAGGAAGCACGGTGAGCTCTTTTGAAGATTAAAAGTTATAGAAACAAAACTTTAATACGAAATGTTTAATTTTTTGGTAGATCCAGCATGTACTGTATCTACTATCTTGCTATGAGAGCACTGACAATGCCAGACTGTAGACACATGTACTGGTACTATATATTGGCTGAGATTTACAAAGAGATGTACATTATCAAACGTTCATTAACAAGCCAAACAAATGCTTATTGCATGATACACACATGAATTTTAATATATATAAAAAATGTAGTTTAAAAGGTTTTCATTGTTATTCATTACTTCTTAAGTCATACGAGTCTACCTTCGGTCACTGATATATTGAGATGAATCGCCGATGTGTCTAGCTGCCTATCCATATTCGTTCGTGTGCGACGGGCTTTAAAAGCGAATTAACAGATAACCAAACAAACAAAAATCAACATTATATCTGCCCTAGTTTCGGTCTTTTTGTCGAATCCATTCGTCTTTTGAATTTTAAATTACAGGGTTTATACTATAACTTAGGTTCAGAGTTAGATTTAGAGTTAGCTATAGTTATAGGGTTAGGTTTAATATGAATAAGTTGTTGCATGGGATGATGCGTCATATCGCTTCAAGTAGTGACGGACCAATTCTACAGTGGTTCCATTTTTATTCATTTCTTCATTTATTTTTCTCACTTTAACATTTATTTTTTTTAAGTATTATTCGCTATGGTGGGGGGGGGGGGATTTGAATGTTCGAGTTATCTTGAACCAAACAATAATAACACATAACGATAACAATTCGCATAACAATGGCATCACAACTGATCGTCTTGGTTTTGGCTCAGAAAGCAACAGGGCAACAGAAGGCTACCGCCCGCCCACCTTGATGATTTGAATAGACACGTAGCCTAGTGATGATGTAAGTTCACGAATTTGCGTTGCAGATCTGTTGCCAGCAACACCAGCACAGTCACGAACTAGTCTATTTATCGCAAGTGCCCTTTAAAGGCGTTAGTAAACTCAGTCACAATTAACTCACTGCAAATTAAACCAAAAGATTGTTTGATACGAAAATGCTGCCTTCACTTTGCAGTTTGCGGCTACTATTCTGTGGGGCTTAGGCCTATTGTGTTTTCCTCTGTCTCGCAATATTTATAAACAAAATCGTCTGGCACAATCAAAAACAAATCATGACAGAGCCAATCAGAGTCTATGACTAGGCCCTACTAGCGTAGTGCGAGTGGTCCTGACATTTTGCCTTCAATAATGCTTGAAAGCTTAAACAGTTTTAGTTTTAAGTTTTGGTCCCACAGAGAATAACACAAAAATTATCGTCTGAACCCATCAGACCCCCATATTTTCATCTTACCATTTAAACGCTGTCCGTTCTGCGAAGGGTTTAATCAAAAATGTGAGATCTAGTCATAATAACAGTACTAATCTGTAAAATATAATTAAAAAACCAAAATGCAAACTATGAATGGACTTACCTGCAAAGAATGTTGTTGGAATATAAGTCCAATTCTCGGTCGAAAAACAACTTTTCGACAACTGAAATCCTCCCGGAAAAATACTTCAGCTGGTTGTCAGTAAAACCGGAATCAGGAAAGAATACGCATTTCCAAGGGAAGTAACTAGTTCTCATTTTAAGTCTAAATAAAGTCTGAACTTCTCCATTTTCCTGTTGCCAACAAGAAAATGGGTATTGTAAAACGTTATTTAGATTTATTTTCATGTGTGTGATGCCTCGAATTATTTATCCCAATTATCGTAGGACTTTTGGCTGCAGACAGTGTCGACCCTTGGAATTTCAAAGCCATCTAAGAGAACAAGCTGCAGTGATTTTGTTTAGTTTGTTGCGTTTTTGTTTTTCATTGTAAAATTCTGTTATTTAATTTTTACAAAGCTTCTTTTGTTTAAGATCACAATGAATGAATGAATGAATGAATGAATGAATGAATGAATGAATGAATGAATTAATTAATGAATCCATC
>JAVFBX010183359.1:0-14234 GCA_034783855.1 Mopalia kennerleyi
ACCGCTGGGAGCCCCCACGGCCGCCTTCGCGTCCTCCGCGACCTCATAGAGGAATTCTGTTCACCCCCCCTGCTGCTCCAGTACATACAAATTATTATAATTTATTTATTTATTTGAACGAGCTCTGCGATGATTGATGGATTTAACCTATGTTCAAGTGTATTTCACCAGAAGTCTATTAACTAAAAACATTCTATTCAGGCCTAGATAAAAGAAAAAGGTACATAAAAAAAAATCTTATCCTCAGTATATAAAATTATAGAAGAATATTGTTGCATATTACAAGTTTTATGTACATGTATTGTACATATAAATTTATCACCATATGTTGGCTAGGAATAGACGGAAGAAAAATCTGAAAGATAAATTGCAGAAGAAACAAAAAGATTTTCCCCATCCTTGAGCCATGGATTAGTTTAATATCTTATATTTTGGCATCAGTATTAAATCGATAAAACTGTGGTCAGAAAATTGGCTTAACTGGACAGGTGTTAAAGACACGTGTGATCTTATCTCCTTATTGACTCAGTGCTCTAACTTATTATCGAGGGTCAATAGTGGCATACCTGGGGTCGAAAGAGACACCTGAGTAACGAGGTCAAGTATTCTATCTACAGGTAGAGAGAACATCTGAAAAAACCTTAAAAGTTACAATATTTTGATAAAATCCTACTTCTGAAACATATGGGACTTAATGATGCAACGATGACAGCATACATCATTGATCAAATTAAATGACAATCTTATTAACTTTTAAATGTTATAACATGGTGAATTCAGATTGATTGATTGGTGTTTTATGGTGTGAATCCGTGTGATTAAGGGTATTTCACTCATATGATGGCGATGTATTCCAACAATAAATGACTGGCGTTTCCATAATGCTGGAAAGGTAATTTCCCTCCAGTGCTAAGTAAAGATAGCATTGCTACTCAGTATTTTCGTTATTTTGGGATAACACTTTCTTAGTTTGAACCGATTCTAGTTCAGAAAAGTTTGCAGGTTGAAGGCCGAGTGGCTGAGTGGTCTAGGTGACTGGCATTTACTGCAGGTGACTCAGTGCCTAACTCTGAAGTTGTGGGTTCGATTCCCGGACGGGTTTCAGCCTGCAAAATTTTCTGAACTAGAATCGGTTCAAACTAAGAAAGCGTTATCCCAAAATAACATAAAAACCACCACCGCGATTGCCGGAGCCACATCTTGTGAGGGTCGACAGACAGACTCGATCCCTTGAATGGTACATCGAAGTAGGCGTTAGAAAGCCATGGATGAGGGCACTACCTCATATAAACGATTCTTAAACCTGTGCGCTTACATTGAAGGAAGATCAGTGTCTGATAAAGTCACATGCTTACCACAGACATTGAGACAGTGCTGCGGGCTTAGGATTTATTGTAAAGTAAACTGTATCCAGGTATTCTTAATTTAATGACATATTTAATTTTAAACCATACCAATTAATGGTATGCATACCTTCTGTGAGTAGTAGACAAAAAATGGGTCAATTAATTCATGCACAGGCTGTTGTTAAAAAACCTATAACTGATCTATTTTTCTGACAACCTGTGAGACTCCCCTTGACAATATTGTCCATTTAAGTGTAAGGCTATTGACGGAGACTGACCGTTCCCAGGTATAATAAATATATCAATATGTCAACAGATGGGCCATATGATAAACTCCCTAAAAGTTGGGACTATTTTTCTCCAAGTTATTTACAAGTTGGTCCATTTCCTGGGAGTTATCTACAAGTTGCACTATTTCCTTGGATTTATCGTCAAGATGGACAATTTCCTTGGAGTTATCTACAAGTGGAACTATTCCCTTGGAGTTATCTACAAGTGGGACTATTTCCTGGGATTTATCTACAAGTTGCACTATTTCCTTGTATTTATCGTCAAGATGGACTATTTCCTTGGAGTTATCATCAAGATGGACTATTTCCTGAGAGTTATTGTCAAGATGGACTATTTCCTGAGAGTTATCTACAAGTTGCACTATTTCCTTGGAGTTATCTACAAGTGGGACTATTTCCTTGGAGTTATCTACAAGTTGAATATTTTCCTTACAGTTATCATCAAGTTGGGAGTTATCTCTAATCGCACCATTTCCTGGGATTTATTTTCAAGTGGGACTGTTTCCTAGGTGTTATCATCAAGATGGACTATTTTCTTGGAGTTCTATACAAGGTGAGCTATTTCCTGAAAGTTATTTCAAAGTTGAGTTATTTCCTAGGAGATCTCTTAAAGTATTAGTTTGACTTTTTCCTGCTGATTTAAAAAATTTCCTTGACACTATATTGTCCCAGATCAGAAGTCCACCTTGCAATCTCTCCATAGGTGTAATATTTATGTAAAGTTGTAACACACAGTAGATGTGAACAGTGACATATAAGATTTAAATGGTTGATTGATTGGTGTTTTATGCCTGTTCCAAGCATATTTCACTTGCATGACGCCAGGGATAATTGACATTACCCCAACCTTAAAATGTTAAGAGTTTTACAATAACAAGAAGTAACAGAATGGAACCCCAAACAGACTGACTGCGCTTTATCTGAAATCATCAGGGGAATAGGAGGATTTTTTTTTTTAAAGAATTCATGGACAAAATGGTCTGTGTGGGTTGACAAGTGATAACATTTTAATTGAAATAGTTTTACATTTTTTCCAAGGGTGCTTGCATTAGAATCTTTACGATAACAGTAGACTAACTAATACCATACCTGTCAAAATAGGAGACCTCATTTGATTTATATAGTAAAATTGTGCAGCTAGAATTGACCTATAAATTTAATAGCCTCAAACCTACCACTGCAGCTATTCGAACACACTAGATATTAACAGTCTTTGTCTATTTGTTTGTTTAATTGATTATGGTTTAATGACATACTTAAGGTTATTTCACTCATGAGTGCCAGACCAAAGGTTGAAGGAAATCTCCCTCAACATCACCAGCAACCAGGACAGGACAACTCATGACAGGACAATCGGAAGACGTTATACATTACAAAGACGCCATAATCAGATTGAAATTTAAAGATGTCAACCAGATCAGCTCTTGTCTGAGAACAGCAGGACAACAGGTGAGGAAACTCACTAATGCCAAAACTTAAAAACAAAACTGGCAACTAAAACAAGACTACCCTGAATCATCCCAAATTCGTCCATAAAATTACTTTTTTTAGAAGCTATTTAAAAGACTTGTAAATTGTGTCTGAGAAGTAGAAGATGAATTTTTCAGTTACAAAGCATCAACATTTGTCAGAAAACATCAATTTGTTGAAATATATGCTGTGATATTGTCACAACAACCAAAAAAGTTAGGATTTGTCATGGACGAAACTGGAGGTGATTTAGGGTAGTGCATGACATAAAACATATGGTGTCACATTGCACTAAATTACAATTTGTACAAATCAACATGTAAGGCAGTTTTTGTTTTTGTTTGATTGGGGTTAAACGCCGCACTTAAGGTTATTTCACTGAAACAATGGCATGCAGGTCTAATGGGTGAAGGAAATCACCCTTAACACTCACTGGCAACAAACAAGACAAGACAGGTCAAAAACAGGACAATCACAAGACTTAATACAAAGACATCACAAACAGATTGGCTTCATGTTGCCCCTTAACTCTCAAAGCAGAAGGGCAACATGAAACACAACCATAACAAGTTAATTGTTTTGTTATAAATCACAGGACGTCATACAAAGACATCCCAAACAGATCACCTTCATGTTCTAAAAGCACCAGGGCAACAGGAAGCTCCCTCCCAACCCTCCACCAAACTTACAGCGGAAGACCAGAAGCAAATCAGGTTGTGTTGCTCTTGATTACTGTACAGAGAGAGGAAATCTCATCCACCCACCCAACAAATGTCAAAAAGCTCATCACGGATGGCTGAACATCTGAACCAAGGCTTTAAAGTGTCAATATTTTGACAGCTAGGACAATCGAAGGGTCAAAAATGGAGGAAACCTCCCTCAAACTGGACAGTAGTCATTTCCTGTCATGTATCTCTGATAATAAATCATCTCAATAAGAAAGACAAAGTTGTAAAAAAAATTCAACAACTGTTAAATATTTATATTTTTTTAAAACTTTCTACACGTGTATTTGCTTGATATTTTAAGCTGTGGCAAAACTATTTTCTGGTCTTTGATTTATGACAACAATTTGGAGGATAACAATGAAGAAAAACTCAACCACCAAGCCATTATCATTCATGGCTACTTGTTTGTTTGTTCGTTTGTTCGGGATTCAATGTCGTAATTAAGGTTATTTCAATCATGTGAGAGTGTGCCAGCCTAACGGATGAAACAGACACAACAATGATACAAATGTATTGACTTCGGATTGAACATATTTAATTTAAATATTGCCGAACAGCATTTAAAAATTTAATCTTAGAGCTTATCATATTAGCCAGAAATCAAGAAGAGGGTGTCTCAAATCACTATTTTAAAGTATTTTTACAGAAACAGGTTGTCTCATTTTATTTTTTCCCTATCTTTCCTATGTAAAACTTGACTGAAACAGGGTGTCTCAAATGGCTTCTTGGGTGTCTCAAAGAAACCGAGACACCCCTCTGGCTAACACTATGGAGCTTACAACCTCCCCTGGAAAAAATGTAAAATTTCTCGCGACCACTAATTTTCAGGTTAAAAATTTCTCACCAGATTCTACATCGGCGATTATGGTTCGAAAAAAATTTTAAACATTATTTACTATAGGATTATCTTTTATGCGATAAATTCAACTATTTGGGGTTTGACATCAATATTGAAGTGGGTTTTATACAAAATTATAATAAAAAAAAATTAAAAAACAAAAAAAACACAATTTTTTTTTTTTTTTTAAATTTCTCGCCTGACGTAGGATTTCACGCGACCCACGGTCGTATGGTCACATGATTTTCCAGGCGTGCTTACAACATGCTCTATTTGCAACCCAAATTAATTAGCAAACTGTATTCCTGCTGTAACTCAAAACCTAATCGAAGTTACACGATCCTTCCTTCTCTCTGCAATAAACATATTTTGTACAGACATCAGGGAACAGCGTTAACAAATTAAATTGCGATCCATTTTCAGAAAAATTGGCTTTCTGTCGTAACTCGAACAGCATCAGAGGGATAGACGGAGGCTCTCTGTCCACCACCTAATCTAGGCCATAAACAAAACACATTAAATTATATTTTAATTTATTGTAAAGAAAGGAAAGTTGCTTTATCCCCACCTCTTAGATGTAGTACTCACACAATCATCATGTTTACAACCCAAATAGGTTTGATTGAGTTTAATGCCATACTTAAGGTAATTTCACTCATATGACGCGTAAGCTGTGCAGCACAATGGGTTTAGGATATCCTCAACACCACTGGCAACAAACAAATGCAAGACAGGACAATCACAGGACCCATAGATCACTAACATGTCAGCTCCTTGTTGCCCCTTTAGCTTTGAGAGCACCAGAGCAACAAAAGGGTACCACCAGCCACGTGCAGAACCCACAAATATTTTGTTCTTTGTGGGTAGGATTCAACGAGAAAGCATTGTCAAAAGCCAATTGTATTGGAAGCTGTAAAATTGTTAGGAAGTTCTGAAATCAAATTCAAATTAGGGCCCCTGAATTGCCTGAAAGGCTGAGGTGCTGACAAAGTGACAGATGTATATGCATATTGGGGACAAGTTGATGATAACGAAGCCCAACAATAAACATCCAGAAATAGAAGCCAATTATCCTCAAGTGTTTCCGAGCTAAATGAATGACGCGAGACAACAGTAGGGTTAATTACTGTAACTGGCGATGGACAGTCTGCTCCGCACACTCAACATTGTCAGAATCCTGACCCACCCAACCAGCCCCCCTGGGATGGAAATCTGGCACGATGATAGGTGATTGTCGATCAAAATCAGACAATACTGAATAGTCCTATTGTGATTTCGGGTTTAAATAAACATTATTATTATAATATTATAGCCGATAAAAATTGATTGACTTTTTATGTGAAATAGCTAATAGCACTATTTGATAAAGTCATTCTCTCCAATAAAAATATATAATTAGCTATAGAAATCTATAAAAAAAAATCTATTAATCACGCTGATTGTCGTTTGAGTTTCTATTTTGCTTTACTAAAAAGTTAGTAAATCTGCAGCAGAATAAGCTATAGTTGAAGCTGATGCCCTTCAGTGAGTCACCCTCGAGACTTCACCCCAGCTACTTAACCAATAACCATTCCGCCCCAGTTTCAAGTTTCACACTGGGTACAATGCTAGCTAGCCAGACAATAACTAGCCGTTATAGACCTGATATGGGGAGTTCTAACAAAAGGCAGTTCCACAATTATTGACATAGAAAGCCTTTGTGTACAGTGACTCATAATACAATTATGAACGGCAGCCCTATTTCCTTAATTAAATTCCTAATATCTTTATCCAATCAAATTCCAGGCGGCATGTATCGCATTCTCTTGTTATCAGGGTTCGTTCCTCCATGATATTAAAATGTCACGAATAAAATGTTACACCAGATTTATTCAACATTCATTATTTCCTTATCATGTTTATATGGATCATTTACTAAAAGTTAGAAGTAACACAGATTTCAGAAAACGTAAAACTACACAAATGAACAGTTGTAAATCTATGCCGTAATTCAGGTAATTTCTCTCAGAAGAGGGTTTGCGAACCGAATTGATGAAGGGAACCACCTTTGCATCACTGGCAGGTGTTTTGTTTTTTATTATGGATTAACAGCGTACTAAAGGATATTTCAATTATATGACGACAGATTGTCAATTTCACACCAAAGTCTTCATACTTCATGGCTAGGCCTACATGTTTTGTTTGTTTGTTTGTTTGTTCGGGTTTTAATGAACGCTATTTCAATCATGTGAGGGAATGCCAGCCAAACGAATGAAACTGACACAACAATGTTATCTTGGAGCTTATAATGTGATATAGTCAATACCAAACTGTTCCTTAATTAAACCGGTGGAAAACTGGGTGGAAACATCTCCCCCCCCCCCCCCCCCTCCCGCATCTCGCAAATGGTACATCAAAGCAGGATTAGTAGGTGAACATGCTAACCACCAAGCCATGGACACAGAGTTGCAAACAAGGCATTTATAATTTGATTGGGGTTTAATGTCATACTCCAGGATATTTCACTTATATGAACTTCACACTATTCCTTGACTTCACTCATGTACCTGATGGTCGCCGGATGGACTAGATCCTGTGAACGGTAAATTGGAGTAAGATAAGGAAGCTCACACGCACACACAGCCACGACCCCTCAAGACTTTGTACAAAGATACAACATACCACAGCTGATCATTTTAGTTTTGTCCCTCAACACTGATATCACCATGACGACAAGAAACTCCTTCTAACCACCACCTACAAACTAACCTTTCAGGCCGGGGCTTTGAAGTTTCCATCTTTTAGTCATTAGAGTTTACTATTTCTACTAGACGTGTGAAGTGCAAAAGCTTCAAATAATTTGAAAGCAGTTTATGTTACTACATTATGTTATGTTGAAAATCCTAACATGCATTAGAGCTGTATCAAACAAAAAGGATGTTACTATAATTAACCCACTTTGTTAAACATAAAAATAGCTTATTTTCTTTTAGCTAGCAACCATTCTTTATTTTTTAGCATGGGTCTGTGATGTTGTCACGTCCACATGTAACAAAACTCCTGTCATTGATTGCTTTTTTGAAACCAAAGCAATAAGTTGAACACCGTTTGAAGGCTCACAATTATTAGATGATGAAAACATCATTGCAAAGTTTTTGTCGATAATGTCATGTTATTTTGCCTAGATGTGTATTTTCTGATGGTTATATTTCTGAAATTATCCAGAAACCAATAAAAAAAAAGTCAATGAGAAGACATCTTCTCATGTGCTCTATTATGATAAATTCTCATAGACTAGTGCCTGAACACATCCAAATCCTGATCATGAATGATTGGAAGTGCAGGACGACTCAACACTAGTGAATCACGAATCAATTACAAGATTGTTTATTTGTCTGATTGGGGTTAATTTAATGTTTTACTCAGGGTATTTCACTTATATGACAACAGATTGTCCACTTCACACTGTGCCTTAAATACGGTGAAAAACGGGGGTGGAAAACCTGGATGAAACCTCATAAAAACAATCCCCACAATTACAAGAGCCACACTGTGTGACTCACTCATATACCTGAGGTTGATACATGGACTCGAACTTGTTTACAAGCTGCACATTAAAGATTAACTCTGAGCAAGTCGCTAGACAATTATCCAAGGGTTCCAGAAATATTAGACTTAAAACCCCACAGCAGATTTGGTCTGTCTTACCCCTTAGTGGCCCTTAGCGTATAACATAACCACTGACCAGGGTAACAGTCAGGGGCTTAGCCAGAAATCAAAAGTATCAAAGAGATGTGCATAACAAGTGAGCTGTATATCTAAAATCCATGTTATCTGATCCCCGCTGATTGTGACTGATTAGCCAGGTATATAAAATACAATTACTGTTTATTTACACAGAGACAAAACTATCTACTATAATAGATCTACATAGTCCAAACTCTAACATCAAACATACTTGTTTACTTTACAACTTCATTAAACACCTGGTCAGCTTGATTACAAACAGGTGTTACTGTAGAGTTTGCTTCACATAATAATCAGAATACCGATAATCTAAGTCTTATTGATGGTTTTTTTCTGTTTTATTTTATTCATAGGGGATTAACATTGTAATCAAGAGTTCTTCAATTTATAATTTTGATAATGCCGGATTGTCCACGGTCCACCTCACAGTGCCATTTACATAAATACAGTGGAAAACCCTGAGAGGAAACTTTGTGGAGGCCACGCCGTGATTGCATATCGTGTGACTCACTCATGCTGTCATGTGAGTGAAATAACATTAAGCACAGCATTAAACTTCAATCAAACAGACATATACCCGAGATTAACATTCAGACTCGAAGAAGAACTAGTAGGCCAAGATGTGTTTGTTTGTTTGAGTGGCCAGGGGTTTAACATCGTACTCAAGATTATTTGATTTTCATTTATACGAGGATGGATTGTCCACTTCACACTGTTCCTTGCCTAATTACGGTGGAAAATTGAGAGAAAACCTCATAAAAACCACCCTGCAAGTGCAGGAGCCACTTCATGTAACTATTAAACTCATATACCTGATGGTCAACAGTTGAACTCGATCCCGTGAATGGTTAATTGGATTAGGATTTTTCAGGAAGCACACACGCTACTACTAAGCCACGGCTACGGGCCAGTAGGTCGGGCGGTTAACTGATAACAGTTACAGCCTTATTAAATTATTTATTTTGTCACAAGTTACAATGTAGTATTATATTTAAAGGTCTTCTCAAATGGGTTTTAAATCAGATTTAAAGTGACTCAATTCCAAAGATAATATAGTCAACTAATTTCTAAAAAAATTCCCGTAGATTTGTAGATTTTTTTATATTCACATACAAACTTGCAAACAAGATATTCAAGCTGTGACGTAAGCAGGGGGAATTTTCTTCAGAACAATCCTAGTCGGATAATACTGGAGATACAAGATTCGTTGGAGAATAATAAAATGGCGGCGATGTTTCTTTAGATACTAGTCACCTGTTCTTTTACCCTGGTGACGTCACTCGCTTTCGCTGAGCTGTATGTGCTGATAAATGTTACATGTTTGAATCCCAATTTCTCCTTAAGTTCTCTGATTTTTTTTAATGAAATATATTGAAAATAGCCCAGTGGACATTTGATTATTTTTATTAGCTTTCTAGCTATCAACCATTTCGGAAGACCTTTAAGATTATTTCACTGCCTCATGCATGTTTAATAGCATTAAACACCAATGGGTGAAAGAAACTACTTATCAGTGCCATCACACAACATTTGGCGAAATATCAAATAGATCTGTTTGTTTGATTGGGGTTTAACGTCGTACTCAAGGGTATTTCACTTATATGACGACGTGCCAGCCCATGGATGAAAGAAACCCCCCTCGACAACACTGGCAACAAACAAAGACAGGACAGGACAAACACAGGACTATAACAGGACGCAACACAGACACCACAAACAGATCAGCTTCCTGTTCCCCTTTCGCTCTGAGAGCACCAGGGCAACATGATTACATGAAGCTCACTCCAACCACCTGCAAATATCAAATAGAGGTCCTACAGCGGGTTAAATACTGTGCAGTGAAACAATGTGAAATCTAATTTTTTGACAATTATAAAGAACTTAGACGAGGATTAATTTGTGGAAAGGGTCCCATGGAAATTGAATCAGTAACACGAGTGGATGGGTGTCTACCTATGCCCTTGTTAGGCAGACATCCGCCCACCCGTCCAAATGGACACCCTGAAGTGAACAATCGCCTCATTTGGACACCCTGTGTAAAGAAACTTTAACATGCAGGAGATAGGAAAACTGTTAAAATTGGACACCCAGTTATTTGAAAAGTGAAACAAAATGAATGATTTCTGGCTCAGCCCATGCTCCCCAACAGCACAGGCTTGTAGTACTGCTCTCAACATAGGGCTAGAACAGCTGGAGACAGACTGCATAATGCAAAGTTCATCAGTAGTAAGCAGGTCTTATGCTTTGATGCGAGTTATCTGTGTTTAAAGCATACTAAAGCACACATCAAGTCAGAAGGCCTGAGTAGAGCTTCAATTTGCAGAGGTAAACTGCTTACTGAAACGAGGGCAGTCTGACATTACGATGTTTCCTATCATTCCTAGTTTAGATAAGACGAAATAATAAACTACATCTGCAACAGACAGTGAACTGCCAAGGAAATTGGCAACAGTCCACCTGAACACAAAGATAAGAAATAATAACATACACGTAGGAATACTAAAATAGTCAGTAGTCAGACACAACTTGAGTTTCCGGTTAATTGTTTGTTTGATTGGTGTTTTACATCATACTCAGGTCTATTACACTTCTTTTTACGAAGGATTGCCTATTTCACACTGTTCCTTGCTAAAGTACTGTAGAAAACTATGAGGAAACTTTGTAAAAATGATTGTTTGATTGGAGTTTAACGTCATGCTCTTGTAAAAACGACCCTCATGATTGCCAGATCCACATCATGTGACTCCTGTCCCTAAAGGTCAACAGGTGGACTTTAACCTGTGGACAATACATCCCAGTAAGATTAGTAAGCACACATGCTTACCACTAAACCAGTAGATTCACTGATTGATTGGTGTTTAACGCTGTGAAAAGATTATTTCACTTATAATATGTCCACAATGTTTTCAGGCAGTATTTAAATAGCCCCACCACACTATAAGTTTACAGAACATAATCATAGAATGTTTTTTGGCAAACATTCAGCCTACCAAGGCAAATAGGACCTATCTTAATTGTCAATGCAATATTGGCTGAGAATATTATATGCCCGATTTATGCCAGGATCTAACACTAAATGGAACAAGCAATTAGCTATTGGCCCAAGCCGCCCAACCTTGTTCTGTAGTTCATTCCCACTGTATGTAACTTCTTAGTAGAGGGCTTGAGCAAATGAGATCTTTTTTTGTGGAAGAGAAACTCAAAGCTTGCCTAGTAATCACTAGGCCTAGTAAGTACGTTTTTTTTACCATGGTACAGCTTAATCTGCCACTTCAAGTCAAGTTAAAATCCAATGCTAGATAGAAGTTCTTTAGAAAATATTATAAAGTTTTCAATAACATAAATATTTCAAAAAGAATGTATTGTAGTATTTATGGATGAGTTTTTAAAGTTTTTGTTATATTAAGATTAAATAAAAAGTTTGATTTGCCACTATAGTTATTCCCCTAGTTAGGCCTATATACAGAAGTAGGCCCTACCACCAGGTTGACCATATAACTTACAGATTTATTTGTTTGTTTGTTTGTTCGATTGGGGTTCCATGTCGTACTCAAGGGTATTTCACTTATAAATATGACGACGAACACTCATGACACTTAAAGTTTTGATGAACTTTTTATAAAAGAACAACTGCATGCAGTGGACGAATTTCTTATAATCAGCTGATAATTGTCGTTGTTGTATTTTTACTAAGCTTGTTCTATCGCTCGGCGAGTGACATTTTGTCTTTGGCATGTTACCTACCTTGCGCTTCTTCTTTGACGTTCAATTCACTATTACAGACACGGCTGCAAAAAAAGAAGAGTTCCGAAACAACCATAAAATGTGAATTCTCTGTTTAAAATCCTGACAACCGAAGCAGGCCGAGTTGCACGCTTCTAACTGGACAGTGTGCCAAGGGAGACAACCGGTCAAAAGTACCGAAAACTTGAGCGCCATTTCAAACGACAGGTGCCCGTCACAGACAGCATGTTGCAAGATTTTGCTTCCACTGATAATTCATTGGCGGATTGACATGTTTGTGAGTTGGTGGTGGCGGGGAGGTCATTTTATAAATTCTTATTTTTTTTTTTAATTTTACTTACAGTAATTCGTTTTTATTTTGTAGATTTTAATTATCTGTTGACTATGGAAGCCCATACCGGCCACAAGCTCCCTCGCACGTCAAAAATATGTTTACAAAAACGACAAATCCACTAGACTGTTTTTTAAAATCTCTTGTTTTGATAAATTTTGCTCATTATTTTGATGGGAGAGGAAGCGAACACGTTGAAAAAGAGCGAGATTAAGCGCGTTCGCGCTCCCACGTCCTACAATATATGTTAAAAGCACTAAAACCCGAGATTTAATATTTAAGCCTTATGGGTTTTAACTTTCTACATCTGAAAAGTGAGTGAGCCAGGAATCGAGATTTAACAGTTAATTGATTTTCTTTGTGTTAGACCTGGGATATACTATATCCCAGGTTAGACGCAGGTATTAAATCGATCCAGGTACCGTAATTATATATCGCAAAGCATAAAGCGGTAAGCCAACCGAATTAAGTATAATCAGAGAAAATTGCAAATCTAAATTCGAAAGCAAAATCATAGATATGGTACGGGTAGAGATAACAGTGGTATGGGCTTATTTTGTTGAGCAACGATACAAGTTGTAAAGCGTGCACCATATAATACCCTCGAATACCTCTTAAGACCTGTCACTGACCGAGTTTCCGATCTATCTGCCTTGAGTGGTCAGAGATGTTTCCAGTTATATATAAAGGGTTTATTTTTAGAATGAGTCTGGGAATATATATAGCTTATATATATATGAGCTTCTCTTCGCCAACCAGCCAAAACTCTTCTCCCACATGTTATCACAAGGGGTGTTAACTGGTTCACACCTGTTTATATCGCAATGGACAAACTGCTAACATTAAAGGAGAGGCAAATACAATTTCCTGAGGAACACAAATAGAAAGAACCTATCACCGTAGCGTAATAAATTTCACAGATGGAATCATTTCAAAGCTTCAAGACAAATTACTCATCTCCCGAAACTTCACGCAGTAAGGTTAAATACATCGGCGGCAATACAACTGATGATCGCCATGTTTTAAATGTCTTTCACACTATAAGCGACTTAATTATCTCCCTTTGAACAAAACTGATTTTTTTTTTTTAACCACCGAATCATGCTCTTAATTTAAACTCTGGGTTAGTTAATCAGCTATTAAGAATTTTTACTAAACAGTCCTCGCCGAAAAGATATATTTAATTTATATTAAAGGAAGAATTTACCTTTTCTTCACGGGTTGCTGCGATTTCTAGCTTCACGTTCAGTGCTGTACTTAATGACGTTTGAAGCAGTCGTACGGTTTTTGATCAAACTTGACGGCCCGCATCGATCTGACAAAATCAGTATTCAAATCCTGTTTACTACAGTTCAGTTGAATTAATAGCGGGCATCCATATCTTTGGCTATCAACGTCTATAACAATGACAATACAAGCAGAATTTGTTTTCTACTCTTAACCAATATAAGCTTCAAGGCCTATATTCGAAACTTAAAGGGAAAGATAACTGTTTTTCGACCTAACCTTATTTTTTTATTGCATATTTTCAAAGACAAACATCAGTATTGCACTCGCATTTGAGTAAGCATAGCTGTTAATTGGTTCATTTAACAGGCGGGACTGACGTCATTGTTCGAAAACACGGTCGTTCACCAGTGGGGAACAGCCACGACTAGATGATATAACTACTGTGGTTTGGAATAATGACGTCAGCTCCGCTCTTTAAATCAACTAATTAACGGCTATGCTAATTCGAATGCAAGTGCAATACAGATGGTT
>JAVFBX010183370.1:0-14234 GCA_034783855.1 Mopalia kennerleyi
ACAGAAAGTTCCTAACTTTGTCTAACCTTGGAAAATACAGAAACTCGCCGATTTTTGTTTTGGAGCCAAAATTAGGTGACCCCACGGTTAGGGGGCCTTTAACAGTTTAAGCAAATGTTTTAGGCATGTCATTGGACGCATCGCCACTAGAACAAGAAGGTTTCTTATTAACAAGTTATAGATCAGAAGCAGAATCATTAGACACTCAATATGATCAATTAGGAAATTAAATTATGAGAATGGACACACACTGTAAAACCACAATAATGTTTTAAAAGAATTACCGGTTCTGAAGAAACAGTGATGAGCGACTTGATCCCAAGACAGAGCTGTATGCATTCCGAGACCGTTAGATATTGATAGATACTGTAGGAAGAAACTGTTCCTCCATCGCAGGGCTGTCGCGGCAGAGTTGATGACAATATCAGTTGTATCGTTTTCGTTGAGGCTGTCTGAGAAGGTTATGATTAGCTCCTGGGGAATTTGATCTGAAAGGACGAGAAAACCTGTGCGGTTATATCATTTGGCAAATGTTTGTATTTTTTGGTTAAATGACAAGTCCTCTGTCAAAAATTAAAGGAGTATAAGACATTAACAAATGACAAAACATATGCAAACGATAATCAGATTCCTATATACCCTGACTCTTAGGCGATGTAAAGTAGTGTTTTCTAGGGGAGAGAGGAAAATGTTTCTAAAAAACATAGTTTTTGGATTTGAATAGTTTATCTTCGTTACAAAAATAACACTTTCTTAAAAGCCTCTTACGGTATTCCACTGTGATCTGTAATTCATCCCACGGTGTATTGATAATATGAACTTCATCGAGATATAATGTTGTATCCCCCATAACTTGTCCCAGGATAACTTGTGTGTTGTTGGTAACCTGGTTTACAGATCCGCTCGGTAATGGTGTAGTTGAATAAGCCATTAGTTCAGCATTAATAAACAATTTCATTCCAGCAAACCTGTGCCATATAGCGGATATATAAACCCAGTGATATGTTGGTACATTGGACTCTCCTCTCCAGGTATATTGCGTTTCAGACACTTCAAAAACCATTTTCATTCTACCAGAGTCACTGTGAATAAAAGACTAATTCGTATACATTTTTCATAGAAACTTATCTAGGTTATTTCCATTACTTCCCAATGCAATTGATGAATACAAACTTTGTGATCTGAAAATTCCAAGCATAACTGAAGTTGATTGCCAAGGGCCTAGAAAACATAGAAAACGTTAAGAAGCATATCTTCAGCGAATCACTCTTGACATTAACAGAACATTTAACATGTCGGAACGTTGATAAAAAAACGTTGAGAAAGCATAAACATATTAAATATATACAAATATACCTAACTTACGTTTTCATGGTGAACAGCGAAAACCCAGTGTTTCCCCCAGAGGTTTGGATGAGATTTGCTGTTGAAGTGTTACTGACATATAACCAAAGAGAGACAGTGAAGCCTGAACGGCATTCTGGAATACTTTGTAGACACACGTCAGTATCTGATAAGCTTAAGGTCAATGCTGGAGTTGACAACAGCGGCTGGTTTACAGACAGATAGCTTTGTCTTGTTGAAGACTTTTTAAACGTCACCTCTGAAGATAATAACACAGGAATAGACGAGGTATTTGTCTGCTCCTGTCGTCGAGCCCTCAGGGGTATATCACCATCGAATGATATGTAGTACGATATAAGAACAGGTTCTGCCATAAAGTAAAGAGGAAATAGTTGAAAAAGCAGTATCAGAGTGGACTCATAATGCTTTTTGGGGATAAAGCATTAAAACATGGTTTTCAAAAATTAACATGAACATTCGACACAGCCTGGAAGTAAACGGCTGATGCAAGAATAAAATTCAAAACGTTACATCGGTGTCTTAACAGCAAAGCATCCCGAGTGAGTTTATTTACTACAATAATATATAATACCTTGAGTGACTGATGAACCAAAGGTACGAACTACTTAATCTATGGCACGCTGACCACTGAACCCCATACTGAGATGAGGTTATGTGTAACTGTTCTGACGATTACTGCAGCGCACCAGGCACCATATGGCAAAAGGGGAACTATTTATTAAACTGAAGAGAGGACAAGGTCCAAATGTCAATACAAGAGAAAATTCAAATACCTTGTTTTGCAAACGATTTATTCACTTCTGTGGCATTCAATGCTTTTTCTAGGAAATTGAGATCATCAACATATAAAGGAGTTTCTCTCTCTGAAATATAAATATCAACAAATGAATCAACAAACAGAAAAGCTCTCGCAGAAACAATAACTCCAATTGAAACGCAAAACATGTCCAAAACAAATCATCTCATATCAAAAGATGTTGATTTGTACAATAAAGTGTTGCAAACAACATTTCCCACAAGTCAACATGTTGAGACACGACTCGTGTCTGAATATACATAAGCAATTACTGATAATCAGTCAGGATTTCAGTTATGATTTATCTTAACAATGAAGGAGCAAAAACATTGCCGTAGACCACCTGAATAGAATAGTTTAAAGTGTGAACTAACCATATTCGCAGATAACGCAAGTGGCTGATTCGCAAGGCAAGAGCACAATGCCATCTATGTTGACACCCACACACTGCCCACTTCCTGATAAAGGGTTCGGAAGGAGATCGGGTGCAACAGACACCCGAGTGGAGTTCCAGAACAATTTATCACCATCTAGCAATCCGTCAGTCAAACAGCTCAGGGCGTCTATTGAAACAATGT
This sequence comes from Mopalia kennerleyi, assembly GCA_034783855.1. Taxonomy (NCBI): domain Eukaryota; kingdom Metazoa; phylum Mollusca; class Polyplacophora; order Chitonida; family Mopaliidae; genus Mopalia; species Mopalia kennerleyi. The sequence continues at coordinate 2,740 of JAVFBX010183370.1, forward strand.
AAATGGTGTTCTTTAAATTACGAAATCAAAAATTAAAAAGCTCTCGTATAGAAAGATTTGCCGCTTTGACTTGGATAAAATTTCGGAGTCGTTCTGCCAAAAGCCTGTGTAGTTTAGAAATAAAAATGTATACTTTTAATGTTAAAAAGTCTACCTGTATTTACTTCGTCAACTGGTTAGAGTTACAGATACTTCGCCGTTAATTAAGTTTTCATCGATTTATGGCAAGCCGTTTTTTCACTTCTACCTTTATTCTACAAAATTATGTCGAATACGTTTTACCTGTTTTTGCTTATGTACAATTCTTTTTCATTTAAGTGGAATTATCTTTTTTACTTAAGTTGAAAAGATTTTTCACGAATGTGAACAAGAATTTCACATACGTAAAATACAAATGTATTTAACATATGTAAAATTATCTTCAAGATATGTAAAACTTTTTCACATATGTAAAGTAAAACACAAAAACCTAACTATTTCACATATGTGAAATAGAATTTCACTTATGTAAAATAATTTTTTTAAAACTTTTATCAGACGTATAAATGCTCACTGCAGAATCGATCGCAATTGTAGGCCTATAAAAGACATGTAATTTCCTGATTTATTCTTCAGCAGAAAATAACAAATGCTTTGCGAAACGCAAAGAGTGGATGTGCTTCTGATTTGATTGTACTTTTGGAGCAAATTTATTGCTGCTAAATAGAAGACATGGTGTCTTGGATGATTTTATTTCACATATCTACAAAAGAATTTCACATATGTGAAAGAGAATTCAACATATATAATATAGATGGAAGTGATAAAACGGCTTGCCATATTGATTTAGTTTATTTATCCTTGCTATTATTACCTAGGTCCAGAAGTTTAGCCGCGTGCAACGCTTCAGCCGTGTTAGTCACGTGAACAGGTAGAGTGTTGACCTCTGTACAAATGTTGGAATTGACAAAACCGGAAACCGCGTTGTATTTTCCAATACACTTCTTTCCATGGGCAATCCATCCAGGAGCGCATAAAATATCTGCCAAAAAAATTTATCATTCATTATCAGGTAAAATTATGAAGAATATAATTAAGGAAGTCTTCTAATAAGTGAAAGTGATCTGTCATGGTGGTTTATCTTAACACATATGCTATAGTTGCTTTCACAAACCGTTTTACCTATAGCATGCATATTAAATCATAATATAATTGTAATTAATTTTTTAATTTGCACATTTTGTCAACAATGTGTCACTTGGTATGCTGCTCACACTTACCAACTGGTTTTTCGCAAACAAAATAGTGCAAATCTTCACAGGAGACAGCATGCCATTGACATAGACCAAAGTCACAGTTCAGAGCGACACAATTTCCAGATGGGCTTGGCTCAGATTCCAGGCTGTTCCAAGCAGTGTACTCTACCCCCTGTCTATCCCAGTCCGCCCAATTATTATTTAGATCTGCCAATTGTTTTACTCCAATGTGATAAAATGCCAAAGGAGAAGCAGTTCTGTTATAAATCAAAACAATAAAACAAAATTATAAAGCTAGTATCAAATTTGGAGAAAATATCAACTTTATCCAGAATAACAATTAGAAACTCAGTGGGTAGTCTTAAGTACTCCAGCTCTACAGTATGTTGGTATATATACCAACATTATTAGGACCGTATTATGGCTTGTGGATTGAGCTGCGAAACCCCATTGTTCAGTGGTCCGCTCGTACTGCTCACTGGTTCCCGGCTGTCTGAAAACACCCTGTATAACAAATTAGTTATCCAGTGATCGAGGTATGGGTTTTACCGGCAATACAATTTAGTTACCATTGAGTACGACGATAAGCATCAAATAAACAGAACCTCAAATAATTATTTAAAAAACATAATTAAAAACAAAAAAAACAACTCACCCAAATACAACATCTGTGATTGCTTGTTGTTCATCCGCGTTATGGATTCCAGCAAGCTGTCCATCAAATGACCCACACATGAGCTGTGACTGGATGTGGCTCTGTTTGAAAGTCATGACCTTGTAACACACATGACCTTTCCGCAACCACCCAATAGGACACGCCGTCTCGGCCGATTTAAACCCAGCTACGCCAAATATAACAAAATGTTCAAAAATATTTATGTGACAGAATAAACTTGACCCCAAGTCTTGAAATAATGTTTGCAAACTATGATTTTACGTAAATCGTAAACAACCCAATTAGAACAAGTAACTGTTACATTTTCAAACCAAATTTAAAATCAGTTGCCCGGTAAACTCGTTACTAACCTGTGTTGGTGTCATCCAGCTCACATATAAAGTGATTCACACTAGAACATGAAACAATACGCAGGTTACTAGTGGTGGAAGAATGGTTCATCTCTGCGACCATACATCTGTCGGAGAGTTGGCTATCCACAGTGACGACAGTGGCTATTGGGGACTGGGGGAATCCCATGATTGTCCTCCACTCCCTCCCAGCACCAGGGCCAGAATCGTGCATACCAACAAATACCGTTAGTGGTGACCTGTTAGTACAAAACGTTCCTCTTAAAAACATACATTCAATAGGGAAACGAGGGATTTGTTACCGATGCCATCAAGTTGACGTTACCAGTTACACTGATATGTTGTCGCCTGCTTCAATCATGCATTATCATTTTATATTGTAGTAGAACATTATTGTAAAATTACCAACACCATAGGGTGACTCATTGGGCTCTAAGGAAAAATTGTGTAAGCGTTTGATAGTATCTTGGCAGGCTTCTGTAAACCAAAAAGACATCATAAGATAACCAAAGGTCGCTCAAGGAAGAAACGATTACTTGAACTAGAGACAAAGTGATAAAAACGAGTTAATATACCTGTCTTGTAGGAGAGTCGATAGAAAGTTAAATTCCATGTCATTGTCTACCACTACAAGGCTAGAGAAGTGTGTCGAGCAATATTCAACAGCTGCTTCAAATGACATGGAATGTGCTGGCACGGTATAGCATGAACGGTCCTGATTGATCCACCCGAGAGGACATAAACCTATACAAAAAAGCAGGAGAAATTATAGGACAAGATTTCCCCACTTGTTTATTTAGTCCATTTATATTAACAATGACTAAGCTCTCTTTTAAATTATATTCTTTCAATCGTTATTATGTTTATAATATAAGTATAGATCAACCCTGAATTATAAAATTCAACTTTTATCAGAAAAATGAAGTAGCATATACAGTTTCCTTTAAGTTAAACGATGTTAATTGGGATATCAGTAAGCTGTACTTAGCCATACCTGAACCCAAAGTAGAATGCGGTGAGATTATATCCAAACTTCCAGCTGTGTTGGCATCAGCTATGGCCTCAGTTTGCGTCAGTATCCCATCGATGTAAACAAGAATCTCAGACAAAGTTTCCTTAGTAACAACTACTTGATGCCACCGATCTTGCTCAACTAACGTCACTTCCACGAACTCAGTTCCCATTGAGTCCTTATAAAAGATTTGTAGTTTATCCTCCTTGGGTGAAAGTCGTACAGTCAAGTGGGAAATACTTAATCCGCCTGTTTTCAAGATTGTTGTATCCGACTGTCCCAAATACTTCGTCCAGAAGGAGTAAGTGAATCCTGCAGAACATGACTCAAGGTCACGAATGCAGGTCAAGGACACAGGATCCAGGAAGACCTTGGATCCCAGAGTAGATAGGACAATTGCGTTGTTTTCGATTCCCGCCTCAGTCATTACAACGTCACCATTATAATGCAATTCGTTATCAAACTTCCACTGGAACTGCTCAGAAACTGTTGTTTGTCCATATCTATCACCTTCACAAATAAAAAAAGTTGCAACAAAATAAATTTACAAACAGAAAGATACAATTCTAAAAACACTTTTAACAATTTGTTCAACGAAAACGCACCTTAAAGAGAAAATTAAAACGAAGTACTAGTATGAATATTCAATAATTTACCGAAAATAAACCATTTACCTAAAACAGTTTTAGATAAGAGTATGAGGCACGAATGGTGTGAAAGGCACCAACGAAAATGTACTGAATACAGTTCAAATGGTTTATTACCGAATATGACGGATAGTTCCGTGTCCAGCAGACGTCTATTTGTATAGTATACGTCATCCAAGTGGAAATATCCTGAATCGGGAACCACGTCTGTCGTTCCTCCAAAGAGCAGATTACTCTTGAACTCCAGATGAGGCTTTGTACGTCTGTCGGTGACCTCCAACCATAAATCAACCGGTTCATTGTTTAAATGCACTTGTAACTCAGTCGAATTCTTGGATTTGACTATTGTTACATGGTTCCAGATTGTCGGATCAATAGAAAACGAAAGTGCCTCTGTAGACGTTTCTGTAGCATGGATAAGGGTTATAGTTGAAGTGTTTGCAGAGTAAATCATACACAGCCCTTCCGATCCTAGCGATACAGATTCACAATCACCAGTAGCGAATATAGTCAGATCGTCGGATACTGTTTGAATGTGAAACCAAAACATAAAGGTAAAATCAGTTTGACAAAGACTGTGACCTTTCAGGCAAGATAAAAGAGGAGGGGATACAAGGCGCAAAGGGTGGGCAGACGAGACGTTCTGTCCCAGACCTACAATCCCGCGAACAGTATCTTTTGCTTTCCCGTTTCCTTCAAAATCCAAAAACTCGGTAACAATCTTTTCACCTGAAATAAACAAAAATAATTATAAATAAAGTTTTTGCCACCATGAAAAGTCTGAAAACAAAATGAGAAAGAAATAAATAGTCCCTGTCCTTTTATGAAAGAGAACAAATTCCTTTTGAAACAATAAAACCGGGAATTGCTTTGCCTACCTGTTATTGGACTCGCATTGTCGTTGAATTCACAGACAAAGTAGTTGGTATTACCACAGACACGATCTGCCCACCTGTAGTCTGGTAACACACTTACACAATCCTGTGGAAAAATAGCAGTTAATTAAAATGAAGAACACAGGAATGCCGTGCGATTGTTCAATATACCAAAGCCAGTTTGTAAGGGTGTCAAGAAATTTTCTTTACAATATTGAAAGGCAAAAATAAATAACCACAATTCTTTAAATTTATGTTATGTATTTGAGAATTTATATCTAAAGTAATTAAGTAAATGGAATCATCTTGAAAACAATTATTATAATATAATATAATAAAATAAATAATAAGTATTATGCTGTTTAAGTTTCACCTGTACAGATCATCAACATATCACGAAACTTATTATTATTACTTTGCTGTATTTGCTCTCTGTTGTATCAGAAGGTTGCAGATCAACCCAGTACAACCAAGGGGCTGGACTTCCCTGTAACCATGAAAACGGGAGTTCGGGATAGCCCATGCTACCTACTGATTGGCTCAATCCAAGCCATACTTCCCTTGAAGAACTGTCAATCAAAAAAGCATAGATTAGGAATAAGTAAGAATAAAAATAGAAATGTTATAGTGAATGTAGTTCTAGATAGTGGAGATAGGGTTTCTTTAAACATAGAGTAGTTCACTGTTAATCTATTTACGATTAACGCAGATCGTTTGCAATGGGATCACTATAGTCTGGGAGAAATAACGATGAACTGCATTTATTACTAAAGTAAGAAATAAACGTATTTGTGAGATGTGGGCAGAGTACAACCTTGGGGCCCTCAGCTTGGGTAAGATCTTGTCCTGGATAAATTGATAACGTTGAGGAGTAGATGCCGTCAGTAAATCCCCACCCTGTTGTTGGCACTGATGCCGCGCTCGCAGCCACGTCTCCTTGTGTTGAGATATAGTGTAACATCTATTCGGGTCATCTGGGTCAGACAGCATAGTTCCAGTACAGTGAGAAGCTAGAATGACAAAGAAGAATTCAGTAGATTTACAAGTTTACGCAATTGTAAATTGAGGTGAATTTAAATTTAAGTTTACATAAATATAGTTAACTGCCTTAGGGTAAAACTGTCATTCAACCCAATACAGTAAAATCTCAGATAACTTCATAATTTGGCTGCTAAGACTTATGATATAAACGAAAGCAAAGGCACCAAAGATGCAACACCACTCTATAATTTGTAATAATGAAAGGGGACTGAAATTCCCTTTTACACTTCCGGTCAAGTGTCACTCACTTCATGAGTAAACTATTATGCCGGTGGGCGGATAACCCCACATGGGCACATTACCCCCACGTGAACTTACCGGTTAATCTGAAGACAGACATGGCATCGGTTCCTCCACATAACTGAGAGTTATCTCCCTTACAATAGATCTTGCAATCGGCCTCAGAAGCACGTCCGTGGCGCCCTCTAGTGTTTCCACATTTGCATTCTTCACCGGCCTAAATAAATGAATTCGTTCCACAATATGTATTGAAATGGCAACAGATCAAATTTCTTCATACATTAAGTGGATATTCATTATAAGTTCCCGTTTACTGTCAATGTGAAGCATCATTCAAACTGTCAACTATAAGAAAGGCGTAATGTCACGTGTCGGGTATCCATACGCCTTAAAAGTATTTACTAGCATTATTTCTATTTCCATCTGGACATGGGCGTGTTTTGCTATAGGCTAGGCTTTCAGTGTTTTTTTGTCATTAAACAAGGAAACCGTTTAAAGATAAAAACAAACATACTTGTACCACAATAATATTGTCAACAAAGAAGATTTATGCATATGCGCACATGATAAAATAGAAATAAGGAAATAAACATCCTTACCTTTAGAGCAGCATATTTATAGCCTTCAGACCAACAGTATTCTCGGCATGTTTCAATTGTCATCCCTTGATCTGTATGGTATGCGTCCAAAATATCCCACGAGGATTTATCACTTGTCTCTTTAAAACACCCATCATACGAGACCAAATCTTCAAACAAATATCACCAATTAAAAGTCTTATCGCACTGTTAAAAAGGGACGAATAGTGTACTAACCAATTAATTAACAAAATTAAAATATGCATTGAAAGCTATGATTCCCAATATATAGTACATATGCCGCACAATCAATTGCGGTTTCACTTTCTAAACTACTGTTTCAAGTAACAGCTTTGCAAGAAGCAGCGTCTATAAAACTAGCGTAGCAGAGGCCAAAGAAGGAGTACATCATGTACAAGTGTCTTGATTAATCCAATTCAATGTTACATTATTAACTCTATATTAACAATATCCTTAGTACAATTATCTGAAGGTTTCTTGGAGACTCTGATATACCTTGGCTAGCAAAGTCCGTCTTTCTCTGACAAACGGAGGGTAGCTGTGTGTTACATGGTCTGTTATACCACGCTCCTCTCATGTATACGGAAGACAGACTGCCGCATTTATCTGTATCGTGGTCAGGTTGCCCCACAGCCCAGTGGTTATATGATGGGGTAGTCTCCCCTTCCATCCATAGAAAATTGGAAGATCCAATTTTATCTAGTCCTACCCACACTGACTCCGGCATCCATCCTAACCTGTATATAGGAGTACACGCTTTAAAGGTAGTTATAAACTTGATCATAGTTTATGGTATTATATCGGTATATAAGTACTGACAAATCTTATAAAAATGTAAAATATTTACAGTTTATAGAATTATGCAGCAGCACATAGATGTATAAGATGCGATTTGCTGATTTTAACTTGAGGACTTTTGTGTTATGCGAAATATATAATCACTATTAATGTGCATGTATAAACTGACATAATTCAGGAGCATATTTGAATAGATCTTGGAATCCATACCTATATACAGTTTCTGTGATGAAGTTTTCCTCGTAGAGATTGTCTATCCTAGTAAGGTATCCTCCCATAGAATTACACCTTCCTGCGGCGTCAATATAAGTGGATGGAGTGGCACTAAAGTAATAGCATTTACCGTCCCGAGACATCCACGGAAACGGACACCCTGTGGATGTAGGTGGCACAGAGTTTAATTCTGACTGACAGAGATATTACGATAGACGATCAGGCCCTCTAATAAACAATATTTGACAAGTTAACCTTAAGCATAAATTTGAACCCATGGCTTACTTCAATGTAGGTCTACTGTTGAGCAATTAACAGACCTTACCTTTATAACGGCATGTCGGTAGAGTCACGTGTGTGCCCTCTGTCTTGTCCAACACACATCGATAGTTGGATGACTGACATAAGGCATCAGAGCCGCAAGGTATATCCGACACGTCAGTAGCTTCCCCGATCTCACCTTAAATAGAGTAAAGCCATATAATGAACCGACTGATTTATCTATAGATTACAAAGACCCAATTCTTCAAAATGATCTAAAATAATCTTTTCTGTGTATTAGGAATTAATGAAATACTATTGTTCTCGCAATATGGTTAAAAATATTTATGGACGTAACGAGGTTGCCATAGGTTGAAAAAGTTGCTGAAAATTAGAAGCGCAGATTTATGAAGATTTAGTTAGTATAACATCGGCAATATTGTGAAAACAAAGAATTATAAATCAGATATAGAATCACTTAAACCGTTGTCGATTTCTTAAACTTAGCTAGAATTGTGTCCATTTCCCTTATACCACATACTTTTAAACGAAATTTACCTGGCACAAACTGTTGGTATTGTGTACAAAATAAAAGCCTTTCAAAATACGTTTGTTGGTGGTTTAACAACGCCATAAGCCCATTTAAACGAAATACTAAGCATTGCAACCATTTGAGTTACCTAATGACGCTTGACAGAAATACATTTTTGGAACAGAGCAATCCACCATCACAAGGGCAAAAATTCCTAGAGCCCCACACTGACGAACACCATTTACAAGACTGTCTTTGTCTTGCCAGTAAAGAAAGTCACTGTTCGACCCGTCCAGCCATCTCCATAAAGTCACAGGGTCCTTCTCGAGTCCGAGCCATACCGCAACTGACGACTGAACTTCATTTCTAGCAAAAGAACAAGTAAGGAAAAAACAGTAGGAAATATCTTGGAGGGTTTCATTTATTTTTTTAACTTTCAACAATATTTGTATTACTGATTGCCCAGAAGTTTTCAATCGTTTTTGATATTTTGTTGTAAAGAAATATCACAACATATTGTTTAATAATCATTGATTTCATACGCTATTCTACTATAAAGACGTGTCTTATCATTTGCCTTTATTAAGATTTGTGAAATACATATGTATGTATTATGTGGTTCTCTTAAAAAACAACAATAGGGGTGGGGCTTTTGTTCACATACTACAATAATGATGAGGTAGCACCTACTCATTTTTGTAAATTGTTTGTATACAAGACTTACACGGCTATCCTATATTTTTTGTTACAGAAACACACCAATTCCATTTGAACAAACCTCATGTAAATCAATGTATTTAGCTCTAGTTGAGAATGTATGCTGGCGGGATATCCTCCAATCAGAGAACAGGATGTGGCGATGTTGTCCAATGAGATGGGAGTTTGCTGTAAGGTGTAGCAAGTAGAGTTCAAATACTTCCATCCAGATGGACATGCCAGTTCTACAATTATCGTATAAAATTGATGCTCAGTGTGTTTACAGTGGTGAAGAAATACATGCCACAGACCATTGGTACTGTGATCAATACTTAATTAATAACAAAAAAACAATTTATGAAATTTTAGACTTTATTACAATGTATTCCGCTGTCATGTGTTTATAGATAATGTAACATTGAGTAAATATAGAATACATACTTAGAGCAGTTTTCTTGCATACAACTCCTGTTTGTGTAGACTCCATTCCAACAGCGAACAGCTTCTCGTCAGGAAGGCTTATCACCGCGGCAGTTCTCTCAGTGAGATTCACCGGAAGTGTTGGGGTTTCCGGATTCCTGTCAATCCACTGCGAGGATCCGGACTCCCTGTACAAACCGATCCAGTACTGGCCTGACGGACTACCGAGGTTCAATCTGTGACAATTCCATAAGGATTAAAATACGGCTAACATTTTTTGTTTTGTTAAAAAGGCAAGGTCATTATTTTCCTAACATACAACATTGTTCGTTAATGGTTGTGCAGGAACCTCATAATTTGCAAAAAAGAGTATATACCAGTCACGACAATAAGGCACTTTGCACTTTACACTTATGTCACTATGCTTGATTAGGAAAACAGCTTTATAAAGTCACCCAATGAAGTTGAACTAAAATGTACAATTACTAGTTGAGTAAAACAAAATCTATTTATTCAACTGCGTGTATTCATTATGGGAATGGATGCAGGTTGAAGATTTTATAGTATTGTTATTGTACATATCAATTATTGTTACCCACCTGATTTCTTCAACAAAGTTAATTAGAGTTGTATTTGTGAGACTGACAGGTGTAGCTGATTGTGATTGACAGGTATCTATTGCATCCCAGAACGACAAGCTGCTGTTTATTAGAGTATAACAGGTGTGGCCTGACATAAACCATCCAATGGGACATAAATCTGAAAAGTAATATATTGAAACATGCATTTCAGTTACACGTCAAACACTTTTCTATAAACACGTAACGGCGGTCTCGCAATATGTTAACCATGTCAATTCGCAGTCTATCGATTTGTTAACCAGTCAATACGGAGTCTGACAGTATGTTAACCATTCAATACGGACTCTGACTCTGATGCCATGACATTATATGTATTGTTTTAAGGCAAAAACGCACCGTCTTAAAGAAAATCCTCACCTACAGGGTTTCTTTTATATTGTAGTATAAAACCAACGTTTCAAATTTGTAGAATTTCAAAACTGCTACTTTATCTCAGATCGTAAGGCGTTGTGGACATGGATATGCTCAGACAACTAACATATGTGTCAACTTTGACTATTTTGTTTACCGGTATGGTTTTTAGTCATTGTTGAAGCGATGTCTAATGCAAATTTCACTGCATCGATTCCATGAAAGCGAAGTAGAGGGTTTCCATCACTTCTATTCTCGCTTTTCGTTTAGGTGCAGAATAAAGGACTCATAATCCTAACCCTGTAGACTAATGAGATCTGTAAAACCTAATGATTAAAGGTAACTTTGATTACTTCGGCATGTTGGTAAAGAATCCCAGAGTCCGTTGGAGTTACACCTTATGCTACTAGAATGATCCCCAGCAATTTCTTCGCCAAATGTCGTGCACTGACAGTTCAGGGTATCACCCGATTTATAAACACCAGAGTTATTGGCGTTACAGTTCAGGTTGGCCGGTACAACGGGAGCAATGCATCCTGAAAAAAAAACTTTGACTGTTACAAAATAATAAAACATTACTTGAGTGTAAGTTTATCAGAAAAGCATTGTTACATCAACGAACATTAACTATTTGGGAATAGATTTTGTTTGTTTTATCATAATCATGGAGAAGAGAAGAGGTGTAAATTTATCAACTGGTGTCTGAAACGTTTTAATCTTCAAGAACCTGGAGCCACTTTCACAAAATGTCGTACGACAATAGAATATCGTACGGTATTTTTACGCTATAGTTTAACATGGTGTAATTTTATCGTACGATATTTATTTGTCGTACGACATTTTGTGAGAGTGGCCCCTGGCCTCTGCGAGCGCTGTTTAGAGAAAGACTCATTTCTTTTATTCTATTG
>JAVFBX010183381.1:0-14234 GCA_034783855.1 Mopalia kennerleyi
CAAACTAAAACTGCAGGTATATCAAACCTTAATTTGTTTGGAGCATAAAGCAATTTTAACATTTTTTTTCAAGCGCATGGCATATTTTTTAGTGAACTATAGCCACCTTCAAAATATCCCATAAAAGTTTACTATTTCGTGAGTAGGTAACAAACTTTCACCTTTGATTCTGATATATACCATTCGTTCGTTCGTTCGTTCGTTCGTTCGTTCGTTCGTTTGTTCATTTATTCATTCATTCATTCATTCATTCATTCATTCGTTTTTATGCATTTATTTATCGTTGGTGGTCTGCATTAGAACAGCCACACACCGCTTTGATAGAGTTGTCAACTGTACATTTTAGACTAAAACTAGCTTGGGTTGATAAATATATAAAAAAAACTCTGCCATATCTCTGCCATAAATTAAACCTTTCGGGTCATCGAAAAGTAATCCTGCGTGACATAAAGAAGCCGAATCTTTCCATTGAGCCGAGACCTAATCTATTTACTTGTATAAAGAGAGTTTTTTGCCTGGAAATCCCAACTCGTAAGTCTTATTTATAAAGATAATAACATCTGTACTTATTCCTCTGTAATACTTTATTAATGAGTAGCAATACCTTGGGTTGCGTCACGGGATCGTCAGCAAGTCATTCATTCCGTTTTAACATAATTTGTAAACACATTTACAGGAACAATATACCGTATGTATTGTATCTTAGTCCCGCTTTGTCCAGTATTAATACATAATTAAGATTGCCTGCTTGTTATTTGTTTTATTCGCTTTATTTAATGGAGTTAATGCAGCCTAATTAACCCGTCTTACCTTCTGGTTTCTACCAAAAATTCAACGGATACCCTTCCTGTTATACACACAGAGTCACTGGCACACACATTTGATTAAAGCCATCGTCGTCTTACCTCCCTGACTTGCGTACATAACCAGGACCATTTGAGATTAGTAATATTAACAGATTTTATTGCACTTAATTTAAAAATCTGTTCCATTTTATCTTGACCAACATAACACATGTTTTAATAATAGCTGAATTTTCCGTGACTCTGGCTAAGAATAGAGATCCACCACGTGATTTCCTGGAAATACCGGTATGGCGCTGATTCATCCCGGAGTTACAGTCTGCGCCGAAAAGCTAGACAACAGATGGTTACAAAATGCCGGTATTACAAAGATCGCGCAAGAAACGCTACAGGGGTGATTTGGATAGCTTGACTATTGTATCTTTGCCTCAAATAGGAGTCGGTTATAAAGTTACGGAATACTACGAGCAATGTCGCTTTATTGAGTTACGGTGCGATATTGAGGAGATCCACAACAGATAGATTAGGCGTATATCCGTCTTCAGTACTATATGGACCACTGGATCATAAACTATGTCAGGCCGCTTTATACAGTCGGTGATAGATCGATATTTAAATCACTTGGTACCAGTTGTTGCCGTCTTCAAAGAATTTTAGACTCACTCAATGTAAATCATATTGACATTGGGTCTCGGCTAATCCATAGGAAATTGAAATCCAAATTCTATGAGTACGCGTCAAATCGTGGTAAATCCAATATGGTTTTATGGCGATAATGGCATGCAGGATCGATAGAAAGATGGGAAGAACAGGAATATTACACACATTAATACAAATAAATCATAATTGAAGGGAGGCTCGCAATTTTTTTAGATCTCGATTGTTTGTTTGATTGGGGTTTAACGCCATACTTAAGGAAATTTCTCTAATATGGCGGCGTGCCAACCTATATAGTGCGGGAAGGAAACGACAGGTAATGCCATTGTCTACAAACAAAGACGAGACAGGTAAAAAAACTGAACAATCACAAAACGTAATACAGAAATCACATACAGATCGGTTTCATCTTGCTCCTTAGCTCTGAGAGCACCAGGGCAACAGGAAGCTCCCTTCCAGCCCTCAGCGCCCACTGGCTAAGGCAGTTTGTTTGAAGAGTAGCAATACAGTCTTCACTTAGCACTGGAGGAAAATTAACTTTCTGACATCATGGAAACGCTTCACATCATGGTTGTGCTAATGTCAAATATTGTTAGAATACACAGCCGTCATATACCCTAAAGTACTGCGTAAAATACCAATCAATCCATAAATCCAACCCTACGCTTTCACATCTCGAAATTCAGCACTTATTTTCCTGAAAAGCAATGAATAACTATTTATAGAGGAAGTCAATAGTTGAAACCTTCCTCTTAAAGCAAGAATGGGCATAAAGCTCAAACTATACACCCTGGCCAACAGGCGATCTGGCTGGGATGAAGGCTATAACTGCATAGGATTTAACTTCACCGGATGTTATCACCAGTTTTGGTTAACATTTTACTATAGATCTCTTTAATAGCACGATTCATCATTTACAGGGACGTTCTAGCTTTGGTAAGTTTAAGACAAGTTTGGTGGCTGATTTCTGGAAAACTAAACTTGTCCGGCTTTTACCAAACGGAATTGTAGTTTGCATTAATAAACTACATGTAAGTAGTATTTTCGTTATTTTGGGATAACACTTTCATAAATTTGAACAGATTCTAGTTCAGAAAATTTGGCAGATTGAAACCCGTCCGGGTATCGAACTCACGACCCTCAGAGTTAGGCACCGAATCGGCAGCAGTACATGTAAGTAGATCTGTCGTGCGTTTTTATTGTTGTAATTTTTGTTCAAGTTGACACGAATATTTTAACATGCAGTACATATATACTTTTTAAACAATGTTCAAAGAGAGACAACTGTAACATAATTTAAGTACAGATAAAACAAGTGTCCTGGCTTAAAGGACGATCAGACGAGATGTACTTTTATCGGAAATATTTCTTTACACGGTATTAAGGGCAGTTATTTTCTGACGTCAGCATTATAAGCAGATTCGTTCCTGAATGTAGATAAACAATCGTCAATAGTGTAAAAAGATACCTAAAACAATTACTGAAGGCTATTCCACAAATTTATAAAGAGCTAAACCATTTGTTAGACTCTGTTTCCTTCTCTGCATTGAGTCAACCAATCATTGAAATCAAGGATTATATTTATTATTTATATATAATTTGGGAACATTAGACCAAATAATGTACTTCTTAATGAATAATCTTTCTCATACAGCGTGAATCATTTCTCATGCTGACAAGAAAAAACGTCTCCAGTATAAGCGATTGACAAGGTTTTTATTGGAAATTGTATAAAATTTATTACGAACGCGAATTCTTATTTGCTTCAACCCGGAAACGGCCTTGAAGCTGTTTAAAAAGCAAGGAGCACGAATCCACCATTCGCTCCAACTCTTCCTTTGTTAGGTTTCCTACGCCTCGAAGATTCTCACAACACGTTCTGGGAATCTAACACTTATCTCGTTAAATTATTCTAATCCCACAATAACGGCAATTTAAGTGCCTGGTAAACATGGCGCGTGGAATGTGGTCAGCGTATCGCCTGCGAGCTCGTCGACTTAACCTTATCAATATTACCATGGCAAATACCTGAACCATATTGCTTGGAAGCTAGCGGTTAGAACATATCGGCAAGGGATTTGACACGGGGGCAAGTGCAAACTGACAAAACGCCCCGGAAACTCACTGTATAACAGACTCGTTGAAGGCAACAAATGAAGTGGCCCGTGGAACAAAATCAGATTAAGCGTCTCTAATCAACGTCAAGTCAATATTAGAGCTGTTAGCTACGGTCGTTTACACAGAAGAGCGTCCATAGCTAACAACCCTCGCTCACACATGTTATGATCCAATCCTTTTATTCAACACGCTACCTTAATCGTAATTGGGTGAGTGTCAACTGGGAACAATTATGGACCTCGTTGATTCAATAATGCGAATCTTATTGAATCGAATTTGATGTTTTTTTTATTACTAAGTTGTAAGCCTTATCTATGGGGTATTCGCAATCGGAGCACGTAGTTCTTCAACATTATATAAATACAAGGAACTACGAACAGACAGGTGCAATTAAAAAGCGAAGTATTACAAAGTGAAGTGTGAATACAACGGTGAATCATGGAAAGGATTACCTATAAACGAGCAAACTATTTACGGTTTTCAAACTAAAATGTTATAATATGTTATTTTATTTTTATTAGTTATGTTCCCAATAAACTTCGAATCACTAAAATTTTCACTGATCGGCTGTGATCATGACATGGCTAGAATGAAAATGTCCAGTAAAGTTGTCCCCCTCTCGACTAAATACATTTGAGTGAGTCACAGGATGTGGCTCCTGCGGGGCTGTTTTTTACGAGATGTTTTCCCGGTTGTCCACCGTAATAAGGCAAGGAACGGTGTGAGGTTACAATCCGATGTCCGATAAGTGAACTACCCTTGAGTACAACGTTAAACCCTAATCATGCAAACCCAAATGAGTTGAGTCCATGTAACTATGCTATAGTTGAGAACTGTTTATATTTCCTTTTTCCCCAAGCCACATAATTCAAATCGGATAACCAGATACGCATCACCAGGGCTAAGAACTTGCCGCAAACTTCAGAGGGTTCAGAGGGAAAAAGTGTTAGGCTACTCCCTTGAAGTGAATTAACGCTTTGATAAGGAAATCCTGAACTTTAACCTTTATATAAATAATAACACTAAATAAAAGTGTTGGCCAAAATTACCAACAGTATTTAAATCTGTCAAAGATTGAGTTCACGACATGACGCTCTATGTGGTTAACACATTATAGTGTGTTACCGACTGCCACATCCAAGTCCTAATCAGCAAGTTATGTAATCCAAATTATCCAGACTGACCTTTTTGCCGATTTGTTCATTACTAGGCCTGGGTTATAGCTCTGTGTATCTTAACATACCCAAAACAAGAACAAAATGAAAATACATTAATTTAGATATTCGTTTATCTCCACCCTCTCCTCATCCCATATAACTTGAAAAATGTCTTATTTGTTTATATTTACAGTTATCGGGGTCATTTAGCTTTAGTTAAACAACACTACCAAGCATCTGACAATACATTCCCGGTGACTATTCTATCAGACCGGCCATGGCTTAGTGGTTAGCGTGTGTGCTTGCTAATCTTATTTCGGTGTACCTTCCCGGAAGCAAGTCCGTCTGTCGACCATCAGGTATGTCAAAAAAAGATGTGGCTCCGGCAATCACGTGGTGGTTTTAACGAGGTTTCCTCTCGTTTTTTTCACCGTAATTAGGAACAATGTGAAATGGAAAGTCCGTCGTCATATAAGTGAAATACCCTTGAGTAGGACGTTAAAACTCAATCAAACAAATACCCCCAAAAGTAAATCTTCTATCAGAGTGATGTTATGCAAGCCATTTAAGAACAGATATGTCGTCTGCTGCTTCCGGTCGCCACAAAACTCCATCCTGTTTGTTCAACGCTCAAGTGTCTGTTGAGGTCTGATACGAGGTGTATGATTCGTTTGATTTGAATAAATCCCATGTCAATCAGTTTTCAAGGAAACCCCTGAACTGTGCTATATTCTATTCATTGTGTATGTCAACAAAATGGTCCACGGTTAGCTGTGACCATGCCAATGTCAGAAAGAGTATTTTAGCTTTTGTTTTAGATGCCTTTGTCTGGATATCTTAACACTGATGTACCAACGTCATTGTA
This sequence comes from Mopalia kennerleyi, assembly GCA_034783855.1. Taxonomy (NCBI): domain Eukaryota; kingdom Metazoa; phylum Mollusca; class Polyplacophora; order Chitonida; family Mopaliidae; genus Mopalia; species Mopalia kennerleyi. Next base: position 5,601 of record JAVFBX010183381.1, read on the forward strand.
ACGTCGTGGAGGCCGATTCATCAATAGTGATGTCTTCCTGTGCTAGGATTCATTACGACGAATCTTGTCATAGCAAGTAGCAATACTGTCTTTACTTAGCACTTGAGGAAAATCAACTTGCCAGCATTATGGGAACCCCTTCATGTCTTGGCTGTGCTAGTCTTAATTATTGTTGGAATATGCCGCCGTCATACAAGTGAAATAACCTTAAGCACGGCGTAAACCTCCAATCAATCAATCGGTGATGCACACTGTATGGTGGTAAGAATAACCAAATAGTTTAACTATTAATGAAGTTATTCTTCTTTTTTTTCCGAATAACAATTCATGTATGATTATACATACATGAATTTCCCGAGCAGATTTTATCATTTCAATTATTGGGGTCATTCAAATTATATGACCGGATCCCGGAAGTGATTCTTTTTGACATTTGAGTCAATAAAATTGTATTCGTTATACTATTGGCTTTTCTTGTCGATTAATCTATATTTGATCTTGTTGATCATTTAAGTAACTTTCATGATCGTCATTTAAGCAGTATAATGAGAAGTCAACAGTGTAAGCTTAATGTCTTTTATGTTTCCTAAGCCATATGTTCCAGGCATGGTCACAGCTCGGAGAGCTACAACAAAAGTAGTGTTTTAAACAGGCACGCCATGTAAATTTGTTCCGTTGTTCGCCAAAGTAAATCTTAAAGGCGTTGTGGTCAAGTAAACCAAATGGTGGCCACTTTAGATTTTGATGTGAACAATGTCAAACTGTCTCTCACCTATTGTCCATAAAATCAGTGGATAATCGAATGAAGCTGCTTCATTCTCACACATTTCCCAATTGTACAAATTTCCCACGGGGGTTGTCATGGTTTTAGCGGGAAGCCCGTGCGCAAGTCTGTTCCTGTGTGATACATCATTTAATGATTACTAAAAAAATCAATTCTTTGTTTTGCAGAATAAACTGTACAAATCAATATCGAGAATTTAAATATATATTATACTTATCGTGTTGGCAAGCTAGTTTTTACCGAGTGCATGCATTGGAATAATTTATACATTACAAAAATGACCCTTTAACAAACTGGCAATTGTGTATAAAGTCTGACCTAACAGAAATCCAATTATAACTGTAATTTATAGAAAATGACAAAATTTCTTTCCTCAAACACTTTAAAACCTACGTAATTAGTAAGTGCAACTAGAGGGCATTGTTGTGATATATATATCTTCTATCGTCACATTTCTTGACCTTTTTGACCATACATGTATGAATATTCAAACATTCTACATCACTATGACTTCAGCATAACGGGGTAACCACAAATCTCTGGAGCACAAGGACTGTCCGCTAAATATCTGATAGGACGCCTAGGGACTGTAGTCCCTGGAAGTTGTGTGTAAAGAAAACCTCACACTAGTAGCATAGAGTGAGCAGCTCGGGTCAAAATTGCTATTACATAATACGGAAGGGTTCTGCGTTATCGAGTTCTAATTGTTTACTAATATTTTATTATATACAAAGAATGATTACACGTAATATACTACGGTACAGCTCCTTAGTACATGATAAGTAAGGACTATACGTTATTAAGTTGTCGTCTGCTAGTTTGGGAATTCTGGCAGTTAAAAAATGTACAAGTTATTGACTGAATTTTAATAAGACACTCCAAGGCTGTTGCTTAACGATGGACTAACGAGTTGACGAAAAGAGATGACATTTTGCATGGGGTGCTATAGGATCATATACTAAGGAGCTGCAGACTGGAGTACACCTTCGTCTATTACTTACGTTAGAATTTTCGGCAAATGTACATATTGGCATTTATAAAACAAAGTTTTTGACTGTATCCCAACCAGTATCAAATTCAATGTTCACATAAATCTCCTCATCAAAACAGCAGAATATTATTAAACTCACTGAGTAATCATAATGTAAGGGACAAAGCTTTTATACCTTCATTTGCAATTCTGCTTACGCTGAACTGGATCTGTTGTGAACAAAAGCTAGCTTTGTTGAGAGTAACGTGAAAGAAAATTACTTTCAGAACGTTTCGGCCATTAAACAAAAGAATCTGCTATATTATTTACAAACGTCTTGTTTAACATGGAGGCGAATCCTCGGGGACTGGGCACAATGCATAGACCTGTTTAAGAGATGAAGAGGTCCAATCAATCGTATTATCGCGAGAGTTTCTTTAGTGGACGAGACTTAAGACAACACTTGTACGCCATGTCGGACCACAGATATAGTTATAGCCACAGATCAGGAAGGGGGAGGAGAGGACTGCAAAACAAGATGGCCCTGTGTATCTTTAGAGTCAATGTCTCGACGTAATTTTTTAATATAAAAAATAATCTTAAAAACACAATCGTTTGATCGGGTGACTGTTTTTCTCCAACTTTTTCCCACATCGTTCTTGTGATTAGCGAACGTTCTATTTTCAATTTTTTTTTATTCCAAACGGCCAAGCCATGGACATTTATATATAACGTTACAAAGTAATCTCTTTTCTTGATATAAGAAGACAAGGAGAAATAGTTGGACCAGCTGCTGTGAGGATTCCATATATACAGAACCTTTCGGGATTCCATCAAATCCACATTTTTCTAAGCGTAGATTATTTTTTAGTTTAAAAAAGTTGATGTATTCCTTATTTCGAACAAATACCCCCAATGCTTTGACAACGTTTGTAATAGCAGATTTTATCGTGTGACCTTTGCTTCCAAAGCCAACAGCTGTTCCCTTTAATCTGAAAACGACTGCGAGACATTTAACAAATTTCGGTGCACGAATCCGTCATGTTTTAATTCTTACATCGCTCGGTTTCATTTACGGAAACAGATACCCATGTATATCATACGCTCGAAATTAACACTTATTTCGTTTGATTATTATAATCCAACGATAGCGTTAATTCTATGGAAAACAAAGATTGTGGACAAGGGCGACTCATCTGTCACACGGTCAACTTACCTTATCAATTTTAGCTGCGCAAATACCTAAGCCGTATTCATTGAAATATATTTGTTTATTGAATAAAGTGGCAGGGTATTCGACACGAGTGGAATTGTAAACGATCAAGAAGATTAGTAAACTGCCCGTTTAATAGACTCATTGAAGGCCCCAAATGAAGTTGACTTTTAAAAACACATCAAGAGTCTATCAGCGTTAAGTCAATATTATAGATGATGGCTGTGGCAGTTAACGCCTCGAATCACGAACAAAAAATTCCCCTTTAAACGCCATTATAACCTTCTAATGTGTTTAGTCAATACGTTCCCGTCGACTTAATGAAATAAATGTCAATTCTTGGCAGATATGGTCTTCACTGATTCAATAATGAAAACTATGGCGTTTTTTATCCAAATATTTACAAGCGTAATTTGCTCTCTGTTTTCAATTTGGTCACCAGTTTTCTCAAAAAGGGGAGATAAAACAACTACAGAAAACTACAATCCAGATGTAAGTTTGACCTAATTATGAGGAAAAAGGATCAAAGTCCAGAATTATTTATGCGCTTTGTTATCACTGGGTTTTTAGTTCGACTGCAATTTATTATGAATTTTTATCAGAAACTTTAAATCTCCATTGCGTTTTCTTACTAAATGTGTGTTGATTACGTTTATCCTCTCCCCGTACAGATTTATATGTTGTTTGTTTGTTGTTGTTGAGAATCTACAAGATAAATTCGATGCAAATAAAATTGGGAAATCAAATTGAGTATTAAAGTATCATTCAGCCGATTTTACAAGATTTCTTCCCGGCTTCCCAGCGTTATAAAGCAAGGAATAATGTTAAATTGTCAATCCGTCGTCAAGTAATTCAAATACACTGAAGTGCGATGTACAAATATATATTTAAGTTGATGTGTACTGTCTCATTCCGGAAGAACAATTAAGTCAGTTGTGCAGTAAGGAAACGCCTATACAATTAAAAACGGGACTAGTTGATGTAATAACGTTAAGTACTGGAGTTAACTGATTCCGGTTTCACAACATTGTATCATCGGAACCAAAACCTCCCGGGCGACTCGTCTATCTGCGTTTAACGCTGGATGTGTCGTCTGCTATTTCCAGGGTCACAAAACTCGACACCTACCTATTTGTTTAATGGTGTAAGAAGACTGTTTAGGTCCGATAAGATTTGAACGATTCGCTTGATTCAACTCCATCCCTAATCAATATTTTATGAGGAAATTCCTAGCTGTCTTCAGTACGAGGATAAAGATTGACTTTATACAAAGTGGTTCACTGAAGAAGACGAGTCCGTAACTTCATCTTATTAGAGAATTCAGGTATAAAGAACGGAAAATCACGTGACCAAATGGAGGAGAGCGAAAGGTGTTGCACAGTGTCAATTGCTGCATGTTTGATTGGTTTATTTTGAAATAATGAATTGAATACCTCGACACTAAGTTTGAAATTTCAACCTGCGGTATTTTGGATCTTTAAACGCCCCAAAGATGACTGAAAAGGTGCTTGAAGTCGAGGTGTTTTCGGATCTTTTATGTTGGGTAATAACTGGATATAGTTGAGCAATTGCGCATACACGACCTTGTCCATCTCACCATTGACGGCTTTGTCGATCGGTATGTCTTTACTGGGTCCACTGTGGCTGTATTACCTATGGGAGAAAACAAAAATTAAACACGTTAACATACAGCAATTTCTCTAGATCATCGTAAGTATCTCTTCTCAAAGACATGCAAATGATCTAATGGGCACGTATATTATCGAAATATTTGTATAACTTTAGTTGGATTATAGGTATCATTGATTAACTTGAAATTGAAAAAAAAGAGATGAAAATATCTCTGTACTCTGCTTTGAATTTCTTCCAAACATTTTGAATACTCAAAAGTTTCTCTGAAGCAGAGCTGATTAAGTTAGATAATACTTTACGGGAGTGATTACATGCAAACTCTGAATGGTCTCTCAAGAGTAATAGTTATATCAGAGGAATACAAACACAATGCCTAGTCGTAAAAAAGGAAGAAATCGTGGTCAGCTTTTTCTGCAGGTAAAGGTTTATAGTTGTCAACCGGTCAGCTATTCGATTTCCCATCCCCTGTTTGTTGCTGTTGTAGTCGTTGTTTGTACAAACATATCAACTTCGGTAGGCTATATTTCGTGTTTGCAGTGCTGTTTGCCAAAACCAGTTTCTATCTGTCTATGTTTTACACGTGCAAACCCTGATAAGCATTTTAGTACATTAACGAATTGCAAAGTAAGAACAGCTAAATGTGCGTTAGATGTCTAAATTTTACCTGCACTAAAACTACCTTCATCTTTTGGTGATCTCAAACTCAAGCGCACGCGAGAATCCTTCAAAAACCTTGCCGCAATAAATGTGTCCGTTTTCCTTTTAAAACGCTCCATTTTAGCGTTTCAGGGTGATTTACGCGACTCATTCGGGGAATGTGAAGCTATTATCGAAGCTCAAATCGAATAAAACGTTGGTGTTTATAATTTGACAGATAATCTCAAGACAAAAATTGTTATGTTTTATTGACCGTACTGCGCAAAGTACTAACGTAAGTACCTAAAACGTGCGTTGTGTAAGAAAATTGCTGTCTGTCCGTAAAATACGAAGGATTTAATTAGTTATTGACGTTTTTCGAAGAGTGTACAGACTTTTATGACCGTCCTGCAAAATTGTACGCCCTGAGCCGCAGACGAAGGTGTGTAAGGGTGCAGGACGGTCATAAAAGTCAATACTCCCTGAGAAAAACGTCTATGACCAACTTTTTATCCGCCAAGCCACAGTATGTGCGATTTTATTCACTTAGAAAACCATCAGAAAATAGGTTCTGCAGTGATACGATTTGTGTTAGCGTTCCGAGTCACTTCCCCTGGCGACTAGCGCTGCTATGCCAACGCAGCTTACAGCTGCATCGAAAGAGCCAATGATGCTGCAAAAAAAAAAAAGAGCCACCAAAAACAGGTTTCCGGTATTTTAGCGTCATAAAAATTGAGGCATTGTAAAGCAAATATGTTTTGAAGTAACTCTGTGTCAACCAAAAATCGATTTCAAAAATAAGTTTCATTAAATTTCACAAATAACATTTGAAGCGTAGGCGGCCATGTTTGTTTTTATATTACACGTGATCTCTTGTGACATTCGAAATCTCCCGGGGTGTACGCTTGCAAATTCCCCCCTCCCTTGCAAATTGACCAATCAGAACGCAACGAATTTGGGTGACGGCTAATAAATGTTTATATTTATAAAGCGCTCACGTCACATTCAATGATTTTACTGAATGCATATTAAAACACTGACGTTTATTTTATCGTTGCTGCAATGTTACGAAATTCAATATTGGCGTGCAAATAAATTTAAAACACCTAGTCAAAATATTTGTGATTTAGAATTAAAATCCATCTGATTTTGACGGAATCGCAGGTGAAAATTCGTAAGTGGCGGTAATTCATTTGAAAAGGCGTCAGTTTCAAGAGAGTTGTCAACGTTTGAAAATAAACGCGTCGTCTGTCGCTTATTTTTACAGCGTAGCGACACAAATATCGGAGCCATATTGATTGAAATATATATTTGTTTATTTAATAGAGAGGCAGAGGATTCGACACGAGTGGAATTGTAAACGGACAAGAAGACTCGGCAACTGGCCGTTAAATATACTATAGACTCGTTGAAAGCCCCAAATGAAGTTGCCTTTGAAAAACACATCAAGAATCTCTATCAGCGTTAAGTCAGTAGTATAGATGATGGCTGTGGCAGTTAACGCCCCGAATCACGAACAAAAAATTCCGCTTTAAACGCTATTATGACCTTCTAATGTGTTTAGTCAATACGCTCCTGTCGACCTAATTGAGTGAATGTCAATTGGTAACAGATATGGTCTGCGCTGATTCAATAAAGAGAACTAATGGCGTCATGTTTGCTGTTTTTATCCAAAGATTTAAAAACGTATTCTGCTCTCTGTTCGATCTTTTCAATTTGATCACGTAGTTCCTCAACAAGGGAAGACAACATAGAACTACAGACAAATACAATCCAGATACAAGGTAATTCGTTTTGTTAAAGGCCCGAGGGTAAAGTGGCATGACAATTCTGAAAAAAATTGTATTGCATAAATACCTTCGTTTATCATTCATCTACACAGTAATTCCGATCAAAAATCAAATTTGAAATCTGTATAGAACTTATAGTTCTTTCGTCTTGTAACCAGCATCAACCCTTGTGTATTGTTTGTATCATTATAGGACTTTGTTTGCTATAAATTCAAAACCACAGCTTCGGAGCTCATTTTCTCAGCAACAACAAATTTATTTCGAGCAGCAAAAGTATCTGTGCTAAAAGTGTAATAAGTCCGTCAATTTTTGAGATAATTAAACAATTTTGGTATCATTGCAAAGGTGTATGGTGTAACTTAATTCTTCAATTTTGCAACTTGTGACTCATTTCAAGGTGAATAACTACGAGATAAAACCGTGAAATCTATTTGACTTATATAGTAACATGAAGCCGATTACGAGGTTTCCTCCAGGTTTTCAAGCGTATTGAAGCGAGGAACAGTGTTAAAAGGTCAATCCGTCGTCAAGTAAGTTTAATACCCCGGAGTACGACGTACAAATGTATCAATCTTGGTGGTGTGGTGTTATATTATGTTAAATTGTTACAAAGATGTAAATATGTTTGCTTAGAAAAAAATCATAAATTGATTACTGAGACGGTGTGACCAAAATATCAGGTAGAGAAGTCCACACTAACCGTCAAAGAGATGTCGGAAAGTGTAAATGCTGGTGCTGTCGGATCTTTATATTGATGCATTAACGAGATAGAGAGGAGGGAAATCGTATCCCCGAGAGAGTTTCTACAGTGAACGAGACCCAGACAACTCTCGTACGCCATGCCAGGCCATCGCGCATCAATCCGCCAATATTTAGGGCGACGTATGCTACAGACCAGCATATAAAAGAAGTGCAAAACAAGATGACCTGAGTGTATCTTAGAGCCAATGTCTCGACGTACGAAGTAGAATCGATTATATTTTAGAATGGGAGGTAGAATGAGGAATACACGACCCTGTCCATCTCAATTTACATTGACCTGCTGCAAGCAATTCATATCAACATCCGAGGTGCTTTTGCACGGTTTCGTTGTTACACAAACTATCAAAACGGTTTTATGTGCCGTCAAATTGTGCTTATTCAGTGAAAACCTGGAGATCGTTGCCCATTAAGAAAAACTACCCTCTCAGTTTTCAAAGCAGAGAAATATTCCAGTCTCAGACATTTCCCCATTATTTAAATTCTCCATGGGGTTGCCATTATTTTAGTTTTACAAGAAACCTGTTCAGCACGTTTTGACCTGCGAGGAACATGATTGTAACTGCGCAGAATCTATTCTAGTTATATGTTACGCTCTATATAATGCTGGTTCTTTGAGGAACTAAAGAAAGCGATAGAAAAGACATTTATGATTATCGCGCTGTATCTTTATTACCCACAACATCAAAACTAATTGACACAATTAGTTTACCAGAGTCTTTGTCGCCATGGGGGAGGAGGGGGGGGGGGCGTGGCGTAGTGGTTAGCGAGCGCGTTTCCTAACGCCTACTTCGATTTACCGTTCACAGGATCCAGTCCGTCTGTCGCACCTCAGGTATATGAGTGAGTC
>JAVFBX010183392.1:0-14231 GCA_034783855.1 Mopalia kennerleyi
TTATAACATGAGCGAGGGATACAATGCCGTCTACACTACTGAATACGGCGTTTCACACTTCTAGTTAATGGACTTCTGGTTATACTCTTGGTTGGTGGCGGTAGAGCTACGACGTTTTCCTCCTTGTAAATCTGTGTATTTCCGCAGCAGGTATGATGCACTGGTTTTCTTCAGATAAGTTTGCCTCACTTCTCATTTAACAAATCCCGACACTTCCGAACAAGTTTGCGGTCTCGTGCGATGCAAAAAACTGGAGCTTAATACCCGCATTAACGCTGTAGTAGTCATTTCAACGCTTTACACTCGAATCCGCTGCCGGATGGAAAAAGGCGGTGTGCACGGCAGCGCATTCGAGTGTAAATCATTAAAATGGCTACTACAGCTTTAATTAGGGAATTTAGCGTCATTTTTTTGTATCGTACGAGACCACAAACTTGTTCGGAATTGCCAGAATTTGTTAAATAAGAGGTAATGCAAAATTATTTGAAGAAAATCAGCGCATCATACTCTGCTGCGGAAATACACAGATTTACATGGAGGAAAACGTCGTAGCTCTCCCGTCACCGGCCAAGAGTATAAACGGGAGAGGTACGATTTTCGCAGCTATAGGCCTCTTGTACAATGTTAAGGAGTGTCGATGAACCTCACAGAAACGGTAGGCAGATAGGTAATTTGTCAAAGGGACGTTGCTTTATAAGTCACTTTTCAATACACGCGACGCGTCAGTGTTCACACTGCAACCTCAGAACTTTACATTTTAATATCATTTTAATGTAGCTTTATAGTATAGCGTAACCCTCCACGCGTGAATTGGCCTTTATTATCATATCTGAATACTGTTTCATTTTAGGATGAATTGGACAAGTTAACAGATGTGTGGAACAGCCACCCTATCCGCCCGACAAGGAATCCAAGAGTACCCAATGGACGTCCAGTTCAAATGTTCCACGTTCCAGGTTTTTGGGGCGCTCGAGATCACCTTTTACGTGTGACCGACGACGATGTCGCAAACTGCAAAAGCCACTGTGAATTTCGATCCATTATACCGTGTGACGTGGACTTGTTTGATGCTTGCATTAACATCATTCGACGACGGGGATTACAGGTTCCGACAAGTATGACAGATGCCACCGATCTTTATCTGTTGCTGAGAGCAGAACTCAGGCAGTAGTATACCCTTATACTACTCAGTACTCATTATAGACATTCATATTTACATGTGGATTAAAAACAGCTCTGAAACCAACAAAGGCACTACGATTAAACAACGCTTAAAGATATGAGATATTATTATTGAGAGGTGTACACGGTAATTAAAGACTCAACCTGAATAAGTTGCGCTGGCTGAATGGCAGCGTAAACAATCGGGATGTGACACTGTGATCAAAAACAGGTCAGCCGAGCCCAACATGAAGCTGATCGATCCCATATATTTCCATATACAGTCGCTTATCAATTGGGTAACGAATTTAACCCATGAAAGACCATACTTCCTGAAAACAACAACTCCTTCGAACGAACTTTCAGTAAAACGTCGCTTCGTTTTCACAGCTCTGTCGAAGCGCGTTAGTGAAGAATGGTTCAATGGGAGATAACCTATTTCTTATGCTTTTTGCACGGGATACGCTTCGGCCAATCGGAAGGATTTAGTCTGCGGTGGGATAAAGCCCGAAAATTGGAAACGTGAAGGCCAGCAGGTGTAGTGAGAAGACTCGTAAGATCATAAACAGCTGCAAAAAACTGTAGCCTACTGTTGCAAACAGCAATCAAGCTATAAAAAAACATTTTCATAATCGCAATAAAGGCAAAAAACATGTGTCCAATTTGTTTTGATTTGTCACAGAAGAAAACAAATGAAAGGTATATTTCGGAAAGAGTAAAAATTATAGGCTTTCTGATAATCTCACCTTTAGAACTGTAAGTTAAGCGAATGTTTGACGCTCTTAAAAGCATACTACAAACTAAAGATTCTGCCATGCAGAAATGTTAAATTCAGAGAATTCTTTGGTATAAGCTGTAAATGGCCTAGTTGTTTAATGCTCTTCAGCATGTTCTTCAGAAGTGGCAATTACAATTTACAAAATAAATACACATTTTGAGCGACAATGTCACTTTAAATTACCTTAGCATTTGTTTACGGGTAATATGCGTCATTATTACAACGCCATTAATACACGTATAAACATGCAGTGTTGTGAGTAAACTGCTGCCTCTCTTATAAACATGTACAAGAGCTTTGTTACGCTCCTTGCTGTAATAAAACCCCTTCGTGTAATAACATTATACTACACAGCCAACCACTGACCGAGCAGTACTGGTAGGTTAGGCCCACATCATAACGGTTCAGTTACCAGCATGTGAAATGTCTGTTTCCAGGCAGTAACCTACGAGAAACTTAATTTGTCGAGGTAACCTACCCCAAGAGACAATATGGTAACAGATTGGTTACCGAGATGATCTACATGTCAGTTACCTACATGTTACCGCTCAGTTACCAGTCGGTAACCCTTCCCTCGCCAGAAGGAAAACGGTAATAGCTGGTAACCGCTCGGTGGCTGACAGGTAGGTACTGAATTAAAGGGACCAGTACCTATCAGTGCTGACCAGGCGGTTACAGAGCGGCAACCTAGCAGAATTGAACGGTCAGATTGTGGTTGTGTAAGCTTAGGGTTGCGATTGAAACTCAGTACATGCGTTCAAACTGTGACAACGTTCAAAACATGTCCACACGGTTCAACTTCAAACATGTCTAGTGTTAGTTATCTAGTTTATCCGTCATGCAACGTTTCAATGTAGATACTAAAAATCAACACAACAAACATTGTTAGTATATCTACATCGAAAACGTGCAGTTTATTAGACTTGCAACGTTTCGATGTAGATCTACACGTTGCTTGTCTAATAAACTAGAAGCTGAGATCCCCAAACAACTGTCGTCTTCTACCAGTTTCCAAATGCCTATCAAAGAAATAACCTGCATGCTCGTCGCCGTGTTTAAAATGGAAGCCCCTGCTTTGTTTACTATGATTTATTGTGTTGATTTTGGAAAATTTTTGGGGAAACTCCTTTTTGCCTCTCCGGCCTTAATAAGCCTGTACGGGGTGGTCTACTCGGCCAATGCACAAAACGACAGCTAACACTGAAGCCAGGCCGGATGATTTCCTCAGTAGGCCTACAATGTACCAGAAGGTCAAGGGTACAATCCTCCACTAGAAAAGTCAAGGACCCCTCATTTCTCCAATAATCAATGGCGTACTTGTGTATGTGTGACAAAATATAACAATTCGGAACAATGGACGTTTCGGACACGATCGTTTACTACCCACACCCAACTTTTCATAACCCATAACCCAAGCTTAACCAAATACTTAAACGTGTGCAAACAGTTTTTATTGTTAAACTTGTATCTACATTTAACGTGGAATGTTTGTCAACGGCTGAATACAGGTAACTTAATCGAAATTATATAAGCCACATACTCAATGAGTGTTTTTTGTATTTCACAGCTTGTAACTTAGTTTTTTAATATCCTTCAAAACTGCTTTGTTGAAAAAACACATTTTGGGCGACAATGTATCTTTAAACGCCAATGTGCTTACATCTCTTAGAATCACTGAACAGAAATTGGCGCAACATCATGCAAAAATCATCCACATGTTCACTATTTTCAAAACAGTATACAATAATAAAATGCAATTGTTTGAAATCACCTGTATAAAAATCTTATGACTCAGAAGTAAACTGTCATACCAGTATGGCAAAAGGATTAGTTCAATTAGCTCCTTCATTGATTTAACTATTCTTTTATGAAAGTAGCAATTTTAAAATTATAAAACTAATATTTATACTATCAATTTCTAAAAGAAATACTACCGACATAAATCACATAGCAACAATATATGATACGAGTACGGTGAATATTAAAGGAGAAGAATACACAAAACCATGTCATGCTCATTAAAAGACAGTAAACAACTGTCAGAAAACAGCATAAACCTGAGGGCACTGCCCCACTATAAAACTTAAACCATGATATATGAAGTTATGAACTGGTGTTTAAACAAGAGATTGTCAGTTTGTTGAACACATCAACACTATGCTGATGTTGAAAGTAAAACTGTGACAAGTTAACGATTACTCGGAAGTGAACAGCGTGACGTTTAGTGCTGCTATCATGTTTCTTTTGAAAAGCTCGAAGTCTTGTATAACTGGCAGGTCAAGTGTGTTGGCACATGTGTTTCCGAATGGAAAGTTTTCTGAGTCTTCCTTTCCCAAACCTCGAAGGTGGTGGAATTTGACGATTGGCGGCGTGGTGAACCCTAGAGGCGGGATACAGTCTGCACCGGTGGCAAATATAAGTACATTTTTCAATGTCGTCCCGTCACTTCCATCTGCAATCAAAGCACAAATCAGGCAAAAAATTGTAATGGCAACCCGCTTTTTAAAAATTAAAAATAATGATAATAATAACCCGTTGGACAAGGAACCAGGGTACGATAGACAATATAGCGTGCATGTGTTACCATATCTTTACATGCACATTCCATATTTTACTTTACATAACGTGTAACAGTAAAATGTTTTATAAGCATTACTATTGACAGGCAACCTGAAATTAGACAGCAGCTAAGAAATTACCTTCTATATCAAGTAAGAAATCTCGCCAATTCGCCGCGGCTGTCTCCTCTTGACGCCTTTTATTGCTGCCTGGTTCACTGAACTGGACTTCGAACTGGCTCTCGACCATGGCTGCGGTGAGCGTGTTTACACCCACGTGAACAAATACTTCTTTCATCGCTGAACTATTCGACTTCACTTCCTGCAGCACGCCGAGTGATTTAAGTCCGCTGCAAAACCTAAAACATAATGATAAATCAAGGGCAATTTATAGAACAATAGTTACTGGCACCCTACATTCATCCAGTTCAATTTTATACTTTTTAATCATCATCATCTTGTGAGTCGAAAGAAAGGCTTCAAAGCCACTGAATATGTGCACTGATAATCAGCTCCTCAAATCAGTCTATTTTCAGTACCAGCTGATTTTCCACTGAAAAATCAGCGGTAATTGGCTGGCGTTTGGTAGGGGTGATGCGGATTAAAAATTATTAATCGAAACACTGTATCATCGAAATGATCTAAAACACACATTCGTTCATTGTGGTTACTTGTCAATGTAATGCATCTATGGTTACTTGTCAATGTCATATTTTGCTAGACGAAAAGGTAATTATTTTCTAATTTAACACTTCTATATATATCTTCCAACGACTTACTGGTCATAGCATTGTTTTACACGCCCGAGAAGGAGAAAATGTGTGAGTGATGCTGCCAGATCCGCCCTTTTCTCCAAGTTGGCTGCCAGATGGAAACAGCCAGCAACATCAATCAGGTCTTCCGCTGCGTCAACGCTCTTGTAAAACGTGGGTGCATCTTCAGCAAGGAGAATCTACAAACAAAGTAGACTTTCGAACTTTAATCATATTACAGTAACTTTATTGTTGGGGATAACGGATAACACTTTATGGACTAGGCGCCGATTCCATGCAGTGTTGAGAACTTACTGAGCCACACAAAGCATTGACAATGAAGTCAGGCCATAATAAAAGGCGGAGTCTCTGCTCATTCCGGGGAAAAGCTATCTCCAGTAACTAGAGCTGTGTTATAGGTTTACTTTCTAAACGACGATTAAGCAATAGGCCTACCTGTAATAATTTTTAACAAATGGCAGCATTTTGTTATCGTTTCACTCAAGAAATCGTCGATGAACAGATCTTGTGGGTCGAAAGAGAGTCTTGTTTACTATTTCAAAGTTTGAATTTTGCTGCAGATAAGTTTTTTTTAAATGATACTGTTTGCGATGTCGCAAACTGTAGTCTAATGATGGTAGACCTCTGTTGCTTGTGTTTGTTTGTATACGGTAGCACATAATCTAAACTAAGGATTATAACAACATGTTTCTTGCTTGGGGCTTCGATCTTCTGTGCATGTACGACAGCCGATATAATGCCAATAAGCATTGTTACATTTGACGTAAGAGAAGTATAGGCCTATACTTTTTTTGTATGGGAGGTTAGAGCTGAAACTAATTTCGAATTTTCGAATATTCGTTTGCACTATTCGAATATTATTCAAGTATTCCCTTGCAATATCGTATCCTCAGATGTACTGTGTCGGAATTTGGTTTAGCTGAAGCCATGTGGATAACAGTTATGATTCACTCTAACGCAAGCCTCACTATTTCCTTATAAGGAACTTGTTGTTTGTTACATATATATATGCAATTCAATAAAACCAAGACAACTATAAGTACCACCACTATATGAAAGCGGGGAGAACGTGTATACTAAATATATTGAGTATCTACTCATTAGTTTTCTTGGCACAGCGGTAATGGTATTACTGAAGATGGTTGCCCGGCAAATCTATTTGTAAAGGGGAAGATACATAGAAAAATGAGATGAAGATCAATGCAATAGTTCTCTTGAAAAAGAAGCCACAAGAACAGTTTCAAATAATAAAGATGCAGGTAGCTGCCTGGCAGCCATTTTGAATATGCCAATGAACAGAAAAATACACAGATATACACAATACACCTTTGGCTGAATCTGTATAGAAAATCATGAAGGTCCCTTCGGTATAGATTTCCTGAAATAGATTTCACAAGAAAAATCAAGTTGACGGCCTAAGTACCATACCGAATATGCAATTGAGATGATAATATACAGGTGCACAACTAGACTCTGGGCATAATATAATGAAGCTCACTTCTGTATTTTTCCAAGATTACGATTCTCCAAGAAAATTGAAAATAACCTCATGGCAGCCATAGTGAATACGAAAATGAGATTTAAAAATGCCCAGGGGCAAAATAAACTTTTATTAAGATCTTATTAGCCTAACTGCCCTGTATATTTTTCGGAATGCGATTAAGAAGAATTGTTAACTAATGGACGACGGGCCACGGAGGACGAAGGATTTAATAAGCCCACCATCTGATGATGGTGGGCTAAAAATTCGATTAAAAACTTAAGTCACACCTCTTGGACTTTGTTCCTATAGTTCTCGTCCGTTATGTCGCTGACTTCAGGATGAACGCCTTCAATGCCTTTTGCGAGGGCCTCGAATGTAATTTCACTGAGAAACTGTGGCAGTGGCCAATGGTGAACAATTGAATAGGCCATCATCTTCCCGACGATGGCATACGTTCCTGATTGGAGAGCTTTATTAAACATAAAGAGCGTAAACTGATTGCTGAAAATAATTTTGTATGTGTAAACAATGATATTAGAAATAAGAATATCGTTGATCCAGGTGCGCCAATTCAGGTGGCAAGAATATGTGAAAAATGGGCATGGATTTTGAAAACAGAAACACAGTTTTTATTTTACGGTCTCCACGTGCCAATGTGAAGTGCAAAAAATGCTTTATAGTTTGTTCCTTATCTCTATCAGTATCAGAGCATGGTTTTTATGTACTAATCTCTTTGATCAAAATCTAGTGTTCTGGTAAAAACAGTATTTATTATAATGCTAACCCATATGAAAATTGAAAATCGTAGTAATTTACAGGTACATAATTTGAAGCCGATGTTCGTAAGAAGTGTAAACTCATTTCTGTGACGAATGTTTAAAAAGTTGCTTTATTATACCTGAATAGTTCAAGTCAAGATTTTGCTTGTTTTCTGGTCCTGAAAATATCGACATTTGCCTTATTTGTGTCATCAAAAGGCGTAGGAACTCTCTGGAGGGCCCTCCTTCGTCAATAGCAGCTTCTCCACTGAACTTTACTGACAAAAGGCGATTTTCGTCAAACGTTTTCCGTTGAAAACCACGTACCCCCCCCATTCAGGACATCTTCTCGGGTAACATTAATTATATTCCTTCCTTCAGTAACCAGCTTTGACGAAAGACGACTCAAGATAGAATGCAGCGTCTCTGGGTTCCTAAGAATCAAACATCATATTTTTTAAAAGAAAATAGGAAACTGTCAACACAATTTAAAAGGCACTAAAACAGAACGGACGAAGGGCTCCTTAATAAAACCACTAAGCAAAGCAGAAGGCAACAAGATAAAGTGCAAGCCTAGTTGTCTACACGCATAAAAGCAATTACATTATTTTACTTCAGTAACAAACAATTCAAAGAATCTGAAAAATCACTGATAATTTTACCTTTCCGCCTCTTGGTATGTTGGCAGTGTGGCTATGGATATATCGTCATCCTGGTGAGCTGACAGCCACTGATCTTCACAGGAATTGGACTGATTCGACAAAATATCAGTTGGGCTTCGAAGACTCTGTAGAAAGTTAGACACCACAGATATGATTTCAGAAGCGCCCATGGGAAATATTATATGTGTATATAGATACATATATTTTGTGCAACAGAGTAATCTATACCTGCAACATAAGCATAAGCTATGCTTAGCCAGGCTCGCTTAAAATTAAACAAGAGTTTTAGTAAACCCAACATACGCCCTCGTGGGATGAACATGGTAACCCAAGACCTTTCAGATTATGGCACGGAACATGCTATGTTCCAAGGAAGAATGCTAATGATTGGAGCCATCTGGACGAATGAACAAACAGACGAACGGATGTCAAACATGATGAATCTGTAATAGCAAAAGGCACAACTACAGTTAATGATTAATGTGCCTACCAAGTTTCATAAAGATTAGCTTTATAGTTGTCGAGTTCTGCTTCGGAAACGGATTCGAGACATACCAACAAACGGACAGACAGACGGACAGATTTTTAAAATGATGAATCTGTAATAGCAAAAGGCACAACTACAGGAATGGTTAATGTGCCTACCAAGTTTCATAAAGATTGGCTTTATAGTTTTCGAGTTCTGCTCCGGAAACGGATTGGAGCCTACCGGACGGACGGACGGAGGGACGGACGCTGATTATACCATAATACGACCGATTTTCATCGGGCGTATACAACTTAAAATTGTTTTATCAAACTTGAATCGCCCATTTCAACGGTAAAATGTGCATTAAAATTGTACAATGTATAAATCTGATTTTTGGCGAGGGGTAGGCCTAATATTTTCGATTGCACTTTAAATATTACCTAAGTTTTGTTTACTTTGCGGTAATTGACTTTTTGGTGAAAATCTTCGGGATATAGTCACTTTAAACAAGATTGTATTTAAATCTCTTCGGAGGTCCTACGTACTTAAAACATCTATAAAGCCCGCCGAACATCTTACGACTTTCCCATGTTAAGCTGCGACACAACTGGCAACGAGCATCCCAGACTTCATATAAGCGTGCAGAACCATAATAAATTGCGATGTCGCACTACATTCTTGCGATAGCAGAAAAAATGTCAAACACGTTTGATTTTCTTGCGTTAGACTGCAGTGGTATAGGAAATGCCAAAACGTACATCACAGTCGTAGCGTAGAACCATGCACATGTTGTACAACTGCAGCTTTCGTGAGAAAATCGTAAGGTGTCCGGCGGGCTAAACTTACAAGCCTTGATCTGCGCTTGCTAAAAATCACCGTTGGCGTGCCACTGTACATGTCTGGTAAGTCGGGAAGTTCGTCGACATCAAATGGGCCCAGGTTACAGTCCGAATCCGGGGGATGTGTTGCAACAAGTTCAGGAACGCTGTCATTCAGGAGAGCCTCTTCCACCTTCTTTGGGTCCGTGGATGTCTGAAGAACCCAAATGATTTTTATGATTTTCTATAGTTATATCATTGCAGTTTTTTATCACATAAATGGAACTTTCAATGTTTACTTCGATATATACTAACGTAGTAAAACAAAGTAGCCATTCCACCCCAGGCTGGCGAAGTGATGATTTGCTCCAGGCCTTAGTGGCAACATGGACGAGCTGGCAAATCTGTAAAATCGGTAATTTAACTGAAAAAACAGACTGTCTCGTTCGAGTCCCCCTGACATATACCCACTGACTGCTCACGTACATGGGAAACTTGTCTGTGACAAATGGTTTTCCTCCACCCACAACATGCTCACCCATCGCCATATGGGTGAAATAATCTTGAGTAGGCTATTATCTTATTTATAACGTAGGTGGGTTAAACATCTTTATCGGTTTCGAACTGTAGGCCTAAACTTTTGTCCATGTTTTTATAAATAGAAAACAATGTTTAAAGGTATTATCAGAAATGTAGTGGTATTATTAATAAACACTTTTGAGAATCCAGCCTTACCTGAGGATTGTGTCCAAATGGAGGCAGATCGCTGTCCGAGTCAAAGACATGTTCGGGATTGTCAGGTTTGTCTTGTATAACGTCATCGTTTTCACCTAACGTCTGGCTTTCCGTGCTGGGTCCTGGTTTAAGAGATTTACTACAAATATACAAATGCAAAAGGGTATATTTAGTTTTCTCATACAGGTCTCCCACTGTCATGCTGCCAATATCGTTTAGCTGTGGATCCATTACCCGAAAAGAAAAGTCGGATTTCGCACCAAATTTTGATTTTCCTTCCGGAAAAAAGAGGTCTAGTCCAACCGTTAAAATCTCAAGCGCGCCCAACTTCTTATCCACATCCAGGTATCTTGCACCACCACCATTGCGTGTTCTGACCTGACGGTAACACTGTGATTTAAAGTCAAAGTTCATCCACCCCAAATTAATTCTGCGGCTCGGTTTACTTGCATTTCCAGCTTTCTTGCTTTTCCCACTTCCATTATCCTGGTATGACGAATTGAATGGTCTGCGCCTTGAAACACTACTGTTCATCAGTCTGTTGAGCAGGGGTGATCGCTGTGTCTCGGTCGACATTTCGTCTGTTTCTCTGCCAATCGTTTTGCAGAAGGCGAAGACAGCCAGTCTATTTCCGTATGAGGGAATATATTTCTTCAAAACTTCGTCGTCCATCAGCGGCAGAACGGTGTGGTCAATCTAGAATAATCAAAAGGAACTTCATTTCAGTATATATAACAGAATCCACGCTACCGTAATACATCATATCCCGGTTACAGATATATGCTCCGTACAATATTTTTTATGTTTATAATGTAAAAGAAAAGTACACGAAAAAATGAAGTTTGCTTTCTTTTATACCATTTATACACCCCCTCAAAAGTTAAGCACCACTGCCTTCAAATTAAAAAGCTGAATCAAAAATAAAATATACAGGAAGACGGTTAATACTGCTTAAAACTAGGTCATGTTATAGAGAGGTAACATTCAAAAACATTTGGGCATGATATGCACGTGCCAGGTAAAAGTCGATGTTACAAGGTGACCATACGCTTGTAAAAATCAAAGTTCACACCTATCCTTTCTCAGTGTTTTTTAAAGTCTGAAATCGATTGTATACCGCGTGCAACTATGCCTAGACGACGAATTAGTGACAATGAAAGGTGGCAAATCATTGGCATGCATAATACTGGAATGTCATGAAGGGAAATTGGACGGCAACTCGACAATAACCACACCGTCATCAGTCGTCTGATGCGGAAGCACATTGAGTGCAACTGACTTCAAAACAGGCATGCGTCTGTTTACCCTTACACCATGTGCTACTTTTTAAAGAACCAAACCTTGTCTTCTCTCAGCTTCTGTATGACATCTTCAGAAAGGTTTCGTCGTCTCAAGAAGTCTTCAAGACTATCCATGATCCTTTAAGTAAGAAATAAATGGCTTCTGAATATAGGCCTACTTAATTACTGACGAGATCAAAAACGCTACCATCTACAAAGCTTCCCCCACAATAAATTAGTTTCCAACGAACATATAGTTTACACTTGAGGCCAAGGCGACTGAAAACACAAATAGCAATTGACCTACTTTGTTCTACACACATCCGACCACGCCCCAAAATCTTTAATCTCGTTATCAGATCAACAATGTCAGGACGTTACGTAATACATGCATCATTTGACATTATTATCATCACTATATCGAGTTACTGACTGCATTAAAATCCCTTTTGTCCCAAATCTAACTAGAAACTGAAAAGATTGTTTTACAAAGATCTGGCCTAAAAGACATTAAGAAGCACTTTGTTTCTGTTAAACTAATAGGTTTTTGCACCCATACATTTAAGCCTCTTGTTGTAACATGTAGCTTTGGCAAAGCTATACGTTAAACGTTAATTGTTGACAGATATAGACTTCAGCACAGAGTTATAACGTTCAAGACTTTGTATAAAGACAACATTTATGCGTACAGATGCCTAATTTGCGCTAATTCATACCGCTCAGTAATGCAGTCTCCCTTTGGAATAGGCTTGTCAACAGAAATTTGATCTTCGTAAGTTCTTCACACACCAGCAGTCCTGTGGGGGCCTATATAAAAATGGCGAAGCTTGCTTCATTTTTATTGGTCAATTATCTTAAAATAACAAGATACGTATCTCAAAATATTGAGATACTAAGTACTAATAATGAGATACTATCTCAATATTTGGACTTAGTATCTCAATATTTGGACTTAGTATCTCAATATTTGGACTTAGTATCTCAATATTAGAACTTAGTATCTCAATATTAGGACTTAACGAGAAGAAAAAACTAAAGTACAATGTCACTTTTACGGCTCCGTACTTAACAGTTCAATTCTCGTTTTTTGTTTATTGTGTCCAAAAAACGAAAAACAAATAATGAACGTTCTATTTTCAATTTTTTGTTTCTCCTAATTCGATCTGCAAAATTAAAATTGAAAATTTGTCGCTCAATTCGTGCCTTTCATTTTTCTTTCGCTATTACAAAAAAAATAAAATAAAGAAACGTTCATTTTTCAATTTTTTATTTATTTATTTTTATAGGAATAACCAAGGCAAGATCTGCTACACTTAACAGGCTTTCGGGATCCTACATGTTGCCAATCTAAAATATAATCGATTTCACTTCTAGTCATTGACTCTAAAATACACCCAGGCCATTTTGCTTTGTATTTCTTTTAATTGCTGGTCTGTGACATACGTCACCACCAAATATTGGCGCAAATTAATAGGCGATGGTCTAGCATGGCGTACTCGAGTTGTCTTAGTTTCGACGAGAAGCCGGCTGGAGGGTATTTCACTTATATGACGGCGGTGTATTCTACTAGCACAACCAAATGTGAAGCGTTCCATAATGCGGGAAAATAATTTTCCTCCAGTGTTACGAATGCACAATTTAGGAGAGACTGGGGACCGATGGTCCACTTTTCACATATTTGGCCAGAGACACTAAAGTTTTCGCAGATACACACTAAAATTGTACATACGTATTGTGCTACTGTAGATGCTTATTTCAAATACTGATTTGTAGGTCTGTTTCAAAAAGTGCTGTCCTTCGGTCCATTCGCCCAAAAGCTGTCAGATGGCCCATCGGTCTCCACGATAAGGGACCAATAAGCCACCTATATTGGGGCCCAAAGGACCATAAGCTATCAAACCAAGAAAAAGTACAAACACGCGTAAATGACTTAAAAATTGTTTCCAACATTATCAGATAACTTTAATGCAAATAGATTAAAATGTGCGTGAAAACGGTAATTTAGGCGTGGTAACGGAAAACTCTTCCATGCCATGTTTCGCCCGTAATTTGAAGAAAAGAACTTAACGGTACATGTAAGTATCATGACAGAGCAGTACCCAAGATTCTTAAGTCTAAGGATAAGAGAACATAAATTTGCTTTTGTCCAGCTACTCAAGATTATAGCCATCAAAGTTCATATTGAATTGAATTATCCACTTTTGGGGCTTGGTGGTTTGGGAAACTGGCCTAGGTAACACTCCTAAAACTAACTGAAGGTATTTGTTCCTGAATTGGTTCAGTAAAGGCACTGGAGGTCGTAGGCATTGGTGAATGCGCAGAAACTGGATTTCATATTCGCCATCCCTATGCTTTGGCTGTTTTACAATGCCAAAATAATGAACAACGCTGCGTTTTCGGACATAGGCCTACACAACAGGCACATAATAGCAGAGATCGTTCTTTCTTGTGGGGCATTCTGAAAGCTATATTCAGACAAGTATTAGTAATGAGTCATTTGTAAACTCATTAATAGTGCTCGATAACTATTTTACAATGTCATGAAATGGGGTTGGGCAGTGGCTGCAAAGGGGGGTAAATCTGTTACTCTATCTCACTGTCTGCCAATAGCAAGGTAAAGCAATGCATATAAATGGTATAGTTATTCAATGATATAGGTGGCACTGCCAGTTATACGAGTAACACGTTTATCTCCCTTTTTAACCACTGGCCAACTCCATTGGGGTCCGATAGGCCCCTGGCTTATTGGGGGGGGG
>JAVFBX010183403.1:0-14230 GCA_034783855.1 Mopalia kennerleyi
AGGTGGCGTAGCTGAAACACTCGTTGTACATCAATTATCTGCCAAGGGTTGTAATGCAGAGTTGCTCGGATATAAAATCCTTGGCTAGAGAAGATGTCCATAGAGGTGACTGTAGAACTGTTGCACCCAGACCAAAGATAGAAAAAATATCATCTATTAAAATTCCGTTAGTTATGAAAGTATTAAAACAGACTATTTGACCGATATAGGTGTAGGTAATATTTGGAGTTACTTCTATGGCTATTTGTACTAAACATATAAGATTAACGAAGTACACCCCCTGACCCCTTCCCACAAACAAGAAAAAATAATGCCTGTCTGCCAAAGTCTATTAATTACAGACTGGCAACACAATGGGTGATCCTCGCCATTTCTGAAAAGGCCAAACTGTCTAAGAACCGACCAAGAGGTATTCTCCTACCTCATCAACTGTCTAATTCACAGACCAAACTGCTCCATTAACCAACACTTAAAACGTTTAAACCTTTTAGATCTAAGATACTTGTGACTTCTTAACCCGTACTTTCCTCTGGTTCGACTTTTGCAACGCGCAATTATTAAGTATGTAACACTTGATAAACTTAATGCATTTGACCCTAACCACTGCCATCCTGGAGTATGTATACGAAAGGGACTGAACATAAGCTTTAATTTCAGGTCCTCGTTTGATGTATACGTATGATTTCACGTGTATACGTATGATGTAGTGGAAGAAAGTTACGCGTGCCTTGTGTGGGCATTCACATTCGTATACTTAAAATCATATTCAAATACGCTTAAGCGCTATCACAATGCCAAGGTGCATATCATGGCAATGTGTCAATACAACAAGACGAATAAAAACTTTTAAGAACTGGTTTGTCTATCCAGATATTTGAATTATTTTTAAAGGTTATTTATTGCTTGGAGTCATTTTTCAAAAATAGTATATTACGAAATATGGTTATTGGTTCTGCACAGTGGGTTTGAATTTCTAGCGGATCAAGGAAATTTTATTTATTGATTTGTTTATTATGGATGATGTGGTCAGATAAATTCATTATACAGTCAAAAACAGACCGCATGTTGATCTTGACAGCGAAGAAGTCTGGCTGTGGGTGATTTATCGAAGTTTAATAGGAAAGACACCAAGCCGTTCGAGACTAAACCATTAAACCGTCTGTTAGCTGGGAATGATTCCTAACGTGCGATATTGGTGACATACATGTATGCTGCTCAGGCCTTGGCATAAATGGCAATTCTTTGTAAAGTATATCCTGATATAAACTGTTGCCTCTATTCAATGCTTAGGGCCTACTGATATTTGTCATCATTTCGGCAGTTATTAATATAGTTCAAATAGGCCGAATGTATAACGTGTTATATTTGTCCTGCGTGCCAAGAAAACAACTGGCTTGCCTGATAAAACTGAGTACGAGTTGGACACAACTAAGGCACGACGTTTCTTAAAAAGCACATGGTGATTACCGTTAAGACAAATTACTTAATTAACGGTAAATTACTTAATTCAAATCAATGACCCCATATATTGTTGCTTTGCTGACATATTGACGATAAACGCCGCGGTCACGTGTATTTATGTGTCTATATGGCGATAAGCTCCCCATATGATGCATTCTGATGTGTTCAACGAGTATTGGTGGATGTAGTAAGACTAGATTATCCAATGGAGCTGCGTATTTAATGAATTGCATTGTCTTAAATAACCTTGTCTACGGGGTTTTTTTTGTGGTTCTTTAAAGGTTCTTAAGCAAAATGGAACCATCTGTATGTGACCCTAACGACAAAAATGGTTCTTTACAAAAGATGAAACCATCTATATGGTACCATTACAACACAAACGGGTCTGTGATATAATAAATAAATATATAAATATCTGGGAGAGTTGCAGTATGAGGGTTCCATAAAGAGCCAGCAGTATGAGGGTTCCATAAAGAGCCAGCAGTATGAGGGTTCCATAAAGAGCCTTTAAGGGTTCCACCAGAGTCACGATTTATTTTGTTTGTTTGTTTGATTGGGGTTTAACGTCGTACTCAAGGGTATTTCACTTATATGACGACGGATTGTCCACTTCACGCAGTTCCTTGCCCTATAATGGTGGAAAACCGGAAGGAAATCTCGTATAAACCACCCCCGCTATTGCAAGAGCCACATCGTATAACTCACTCATATATCTGAGGGTCGACAGACGGACTCGATCCCGTGAATAGTACATCGAAGTAGGCTTTAGAAAGTGCACTTCGCTAACTACTTAGCCACGGCCGCGGTCCCTGAGCCATGATTGAAGAACCTGAAAGGATTCCATTAGATTTGTTACGGAATGAATAAGGCTGGTTTTCCGATACACATGTGATTTAATGTTCGTACAATATTGTAAATTAATGTTCTCCGGTGCTACGTAAAGGTAGTATAAAAGGGAGATTGACACAGGGGCGTGAACCATGTGTCCGATTGTTTCAACCTGCTAGCCCTTTGCATTCCAACAATAATTGACACTAGCACAACCAGGATGGGAAGCGTTTTCATAATGATGGAAAGTTAATTTTCGCCTAGACGTTCCTATAAACGGATTATTTTCTCCAACAAAAATTTATAGTAAAGCACTCCGTCACAAAGTTTGTCTTCAGTTGTATAACAATTGTCCTGAGAAAAATTTTGATACAGTATTTAAAAATGAATCCCAATTTTCAGTGTTATTTGACATGATCAACATCTACTCCGAACAACAGGCCAATTTTTCGAATATGCAAATTTAAAATGTTTAAAGAAGTTACCGCAGTTTAACATTCTAAATAGCGAGAATGGCTCAATTCGGTAGTTTCTGCCAGTCGTAGAGTATTGCCGCTAATTGGAAGCAAATGTTCAAAATCTCGTCATATATTAGCATATCGTAGCTCGAAGTATGTCGCTTTTTACTGTTTAAGATCACGTACAGTGTACAAGCTTCAATACCGATATTTGGTCAATCGTGACAATCACAATTTCTTATCAAGTCCTGATTTTGCTCCTCAATTATGGGCGAGAATACATTGTAGGATAACTAAAAATGACCCGCAAGTTTTATCGATAACCATGCATGTGTTATCTGGTGTTAACGACACTGCACGCATTTCACCGAAAGGCTCAAGTTAAATATTTATTTGAGAATGGTAGCCGGATTATTTTGTCACTATCTCACAGTATTGTAATCCGATAAGGTTTTGATAACTATTCCTAATGTTTCTGAAATGTGCTCCGCAGGCAAATCGGTTTTATCATATACCTAGCGCTCTATAATATTTGATGATGAAGTATGGCCACTGGCTATATTTCAAAACATTTTATCCTATTGATCTGTTCTTGATATTTTCTCCGGAAGTCCTCTTTTGCACAGGGATGAGCTGGAAGCCACAACATATTGATCCCCTCCATTCAATAACAATTTACGGGCGCAAATTCAAAGACCACAACATAATACTGCCACTCAAGTAGAACACCACATGTATTGATTGTTGCTAGTTGTCTTAAAAACGGCCAAGAGCGTCTTACAAAATTTTCGATCAGCTTTCGTTAAACACAAGTCTTGCCAAAAAATATATATTTTCTATGTAGTTTCACATGGAGTAATGGTCTCTACGATATTATTATCTAGAATTGATCAATCATGCAATTAACAGTCCGTCGTCAAACTGCAATAATGAGAGCACACATTACAACAAATTTGCCACAAGGAATTCTGTCATAAGTCGTAACCAAGAATAATGTGATTACTAATAATTAACGCTATCTGTTTATCCCTCTATTTGTTTAATTTGCGTTTAACACCTTTCTGTACGTTATTTCACTACGTCAACCCACTAAGTGAAGGAAACCACTGGTAACTTACACATGCATATCAAGACAATTAAAAGACGTAAAATAAAGACACATCTGGAACCCGTTTTACACAGCGATCTTAGCTTACGTTAAACGTAAATACCATGACAACCCGCGTTGAAGACATAGTCTTGCCATGATAGTTACGTTCAGGGTAAGCTAAGATCACTTAGTGAAACGGTACCCAGATCGGTACCTTGTGTTTGTTCCATTATTTGAATAGCTCTAAAGAAGCACAGTCAACCTAAATAGGTTTTTGCGTATGTAAAAAACCACAAGTCTTTTGCAATTGTTTCTACAAATGAAACGTAGGAGGCCATCTGTGAACTCCACCCTTAGCTGTCCATTCTAAATGGAAGTTAAATGTTAAATTTTATCAGAAAATGTAAAACGATAACTTAGGAATAACCTCCTTACTTTTACATAATGAATAGCTTGGGAATCAAATCGGACAAAGTTCACTTTATTCCTGTATTGATAGAATTTTATTATTGGGCCGCTAAATTATCATCTACCAATTTTTTTATCAGTAGAAAATTAAACATATCACTTTTTGACATGGCGCGTTTCTCAGCTTTGCCGACAACAGTACAAGCAGTGTGGTAAATAAATAGACAGAGCCGATTTCCTCAGCTAAGGCTATCAACAGTCACATATCGTGTTAGCTTTAAGTCAAGGTGAACATGTCCACAGCATACAATACACCAGACGCACTGCCTAAAGGGAGAAAGTAATTAACATATTGTTGTCAGCTGTACTGGTGCCTGTTTGATCGTAGTAGCGTCTTTGTTGCAACCGTAAAACCCGTATGAGTCTATGGAAATGTTCTTAATGGTCATCCGTAAACACAAGTAAATAATAAAACCCCTTTGAAAGCATATAGGGATTATAGCCAGATTATATATGTGCTAAGTGACAGAAGCATGGAAAGGAATCCATAGCCATACAACTGCGTTCCTTCCCATATAAAATCAATACTTAATTATTCTTGACTTATTTCGTAAAACGGAGACAACAGTGGGTTGGATCTTATATTATCGACTAGGACAATGATTTGTTGATTAGGCGGAGCTGCTGTCAATAGCACATTGTCTTATCAGCCACTTGAATCAATGCAATATTGAATTTGTAATGGGTCTAAAGTATATTCTAGATATAGTAACTATTATTCCGAATTTTCTCCACCTACTCTTGGAGAACAAATCCAACTTGGTTTAAGATCAAAATAATAATTAAAAAAGCAACAACAACAAACCCAGAAAACAAAGTCTTTCCGTTCAATAAGGGCTAAGGGCAGTTTGTTTGAAGAGAACAATGCTGTCTTTACTTAGCACGGGAGGAAAATTAAGTTTTCAACATTATAGAAATGCTTCAAATCTTGGTATTTATTGTTGGAATACACCATGTATTCATAAGTGAAATAACCTTAAGCTCGACGTAGAACACAAATCAATGAATTAATTAACGAATTAATCAAATAACATTGAAACATGATACGGAGGCTATGACGAAAAAGATAAATGATAACAGTCAACTGTAAAGTTTAAATATAATGCAATAATCTCATATTTAAAAACAGAACTGTCTTGACCCAAAACAGGGTTTCTATGATAACGGTGTGGGTTTTACGGCGATTTGTGCAGGTCTTCCATCAACAGGGCTTGTAAATCACCTCATGTGATGATTCACATTATTCATTCCATATCCAGGAACATTTTCTACAGCTCTCCCTCCAGTCTTACAGTTTGATGCAGTACCAACACAAAATTTGACACTGAAGTAGTTTGAAGGAAGGTATAAATCGGAAGGTCCAGTTGAAAAAAGCGAAGCTTACGTGCTCTATTACCGATATCGGAAACTGACTCATACAAATAATCGCAATTCGTTTATAAGCCCCGTGAAAAGGTGCTGATAGAACTCCTGTACTTGGTTGGTTGTTTTAGAAGTTTCTGTTGGTAAGACCATAGTACTTAGCCTTTCCTGGGGATTGTCAAAAACGTATTGTGTGGACGGCAATGCCTTGTCATGTTCAACGAAATTGGCGTCCATTAACCAAAGCCCTTCACAAGGGACCTTTTATTGTATCCATCCGGAGTAGTACTGGAGGCGGTTGGTCGGTGCCTCACTTTGGCCAACATGATTGTTAACACGACACAAACGTTCCTGTTACAGTGTGTATTGTTATTCGTGGCGGGAATTTGTTAAGATGCTTTATATGCTTGGGCCATCACTTCTTCGTAGTCCAATCATAGGATGCCACCGGTCTGGCGGTAATAGAGGAAAAATTGGATATCTTGTCTATTAACTGCTTTGATCAGGCGGGCAGGATAATGCTCTACATACTCAACTATAATTGAACTGTTGTGGAGATATGAGAGTAAACGAACCAAAATCGTCTTGTTAGTACAATAAGATGAGAAAAGACCTTTGGCAGAACATTTATCTGCATCAATTGAGTTATAGATTGCTGTCTGGGGTGAGCATTATATATGTGATATAAAATGACTCCAAGCTAAATTTTCAGTCGGTTCTATGATATCCATTTATTGGTTATATCTTGTTTGCTGAAATTATACTATTGTTGTATATTGCGTCAGGAAATCCCGCCATGTTGATTAAAGGAAATCCTATCACGTTATGAAAAATAACTTTATAGGAAGTAAGGATCCAGCCACGACTGTTTTTGATTTGTTTTTGTCTAAGTGGGGTATAGTGTTTCCAAGTAACCAGTCGGAAAACTTCATGGGGTATTCGTTTTTCTTAGAGGCACAAGAAACAAAATCTAGCGATTTGAAAGCAACATGTTAACAGTTCCGTATTTCCCTGCTCGTCACTTCTATCTAAATCAGTGTAGGTCTGCAAAGTATTAATTCTTGTCCCATTTTTGATTAAATGTATTGTTTTTTAATATATTTTAGTTGATAAACTCAATCAGTTAACTAAAAATGAAATGTACATTCTCGCTTTTTCCAAGATTCTTATTAGCATTTATAACATAACAGCCTGATGTGTAGAACTTTTAAGACCTGTACATGTAGCTGCACACATGTTATGATAATCGTGTCCAAAATGTTTTACGCAACATTCAGCGGTATCACAAATATGTTGTAGAATGGACATTTTTAATCATTTTTGTATATTTTGTATATCATACATTATAGATGTGAGACCCCAAAAGCTAGAAATGAAAAAAAAAAACGAATAACACCTGGCTTGTAAGGGACATTTAATTTTTTTCCTCACTTTTCTCTTGTTTTTATAGACTTTACACCGCGGTGTAAACATTTTCACCGCGGTTTAAATGTTTCCACCGCGGTGTAAAAGTTGTCACCGCGGTGTAAAAGTTTTCTCCGCGGTGTAAATATTCTCACTGCGGTGTAAATGTTTCCAACGCGGTGTAAAAGTTTTCCCCGAGGTGTAAATAGTCTCACCGCGGTGTAAATGTTTCGGTGGCTTGTAAGGGACATTTAAGTTTTTTTACTTTTCTGTTTTTTCATAGACTTTACACCGCGGTGTAAATGTTTCCACAGCGGTGTAAAAGTTTTCTCCGCGGTGTAAATATTTTCACCGTGGTGTAAATGTTTCCAGCGCGGTGTAAAAATGTTCTCCGAGGTTTAAAAGTTTTCACTGCGGTGTAAAAAATTTCTCCGAGGTTTAAAAGTTTTCACCGCGGTGTAGAAGTTTTCACAGAAAAGTTAAAAAAAATTTAACTGTCTCTTACAAGCCACCGTACCTATGGGATATTTGATCAATTTGTTTTTCTCGTCGTTGTTTCAGTATTTTCCTTGGTATCCAGTGTCATGAACTTGACTTTCATCGCCTATGACAGATTTTTTGGGATCGTGTTTGCTCTAAAGGCCCACATGACGGAACGACGTGCCACGTCCTCAATTGTATTCATTTGGATGGTGGCAATCATTGTAGCCTCTCCACTACTAATGTACCGGCGAATGGTTCAACGAACGTGGAAAAATCACAAGGAGATGTGGTGCGACGACGAATGGCCGGTGGAATTATATTATGATCCCCAATTTAACGTCACAATGGGGTCCTCACCAACTCGGCAATTTTATTACACATTCATATTTGTCGTGCTTTACGCCATCCCAGTGGTCATAATGACGGGTGCATACACCGTCATCATTTGGAGACTATGGGTGAGTCATATCCCAGGAGAACATATAAGCGACGAAAAAACTGTACAGGAAAAGGTTAAAAGAAGGGTAAGTAATCTCAACCGCATGTTAATTTGAACATTTACACCTTTTGGAATTTGACAATGAATGAAGTTTATCCCCGCACAAGATACGTTGAAGCCACAGCTATATATCCCGATGCACCTCCCTTTGATATAAATAAATAAATAAGTAAAGCAAGCCTATATGTTAAGAAATCACAAATCAACAGATGTCTTACGAGTAACGTCCAGGTCGTCAATTACCGAGATATGAGTCTGAAAAGGTTGAATACCCTCTTACCCTATATTACGAATGACGTTTTATCGTCCTCACTCCAGTTGTTTAATAGCGGTGATTGAAGGTTGAATACCTGTGTAGGTTTTCTTATAAATAACTGAGATGCCAAACATTTTTGTCAAATAGGGCTAAACCAAGTCCAATTACCACACATTATTGAAATGTTACCTACGATAATGAATACAGAGAACAGTATGAACGACTGATGTAGCACTCACATTATGGATTTTACGACAAATCTTAAGGCTAGATATTACGAGATCGCGTTAATTCTCGTAAGTTTGTGTATATTCTCGCACAATGTTCCTTGCTGTAAGCAACTAAAATATAGCATCAAAGTCAGAGATTGAGCGGCGAAATCACGAGAATCGCCATGCAGGAACTAGAGCTTGGCTATACCATGCTCTGGAATATGCATTCTTTGTTTGATGTATTTATATTAAGTGGCCAATATGCATATATACATTACAGCAAGTAAAACAAAAATTGTTAAACCTTGAACACTGTACTGATATCAATTTTAAACGTTGTTATCACTGATTCATTAATGGTTATACTTTTCAGCGTAAAATGTAAATGGTTGTTATTATGTTAGACACTATAGTACTAGATGCGTTGTCCAGTTTAAAATGGAAAGCAACAATTCATTATTGGCGACTGCACTAACTTTGTGAACCATTCCAATGACGCATTAATCCGTGATTATTTTCTCTGAGTAGAAGGCAGAACTACAAATTTGACATTTTTAAATAATTACGGTCATTCGCATGGTAATAGAAGAATAATGCGAGGAACGATAACAAAGACTTGCGAGATGATATTGACCGCATCCGTAGTAGTTATTATGTCCAATGAGATCGGGCTGGTAAAATAACTTTTAAGAGAGTATTACCTTTCACAGAGACGTTTTGTATTGAATAAAAGCACTCATTTATGAGCTCTTGAACTGTTTTTGGAATATGTTAATGGGTTTCTGCTATGCGGGAATTGTAACGGCTTGGACAGTTAATGTGGTTGAACTTCTCTGAATCTATTGATATTTTGTAATTCATTTCTGGCCCTTTTGAGTTTATTTCTTCTTAAGCCTTGGAATTTCAGCTGAATAAACATTTCCACTAGTCAACCGCTTAATTATTGTTTTAGAATTTAAACGAACGCCCTGGTCGACAAAGCCATAAAGAAGCTTATTGTCTCTTGATCTACCTGTAGTAAATCTATACGTTGCTTATATTATAGTTGGTTATTCTTGAGACTTTAATCAGAATTAATCAAACGACACGAAAGCATTTCCCTTGACCATTGTCCCACAAAGAACAAGGAATTCGTACTGGACAAAGATTGATAACAATTACCAGACAAGTGCTGTGTCCGATCTGTTGAGACAAAACAAAGGTTGTCTTCTGGTAAATACAAGTGCAATCCCCGTTATCTCGATGATGTGTGCCTGTATACACAACGTGCCATTTTCTTCATTCTTGTGAGTGCACAAGGTTTATACGATTGATAGCTTTGCAAATCCATAGGAAAGTATAAAATGTCTTTGGCTGGTTTTTATTCTGTTCAAAAGAAATATAATTAATTACCTATATCATCCAACTAAATTGTACCACGATATTCACCATGTACGAAATATGTGATATCATTAGACGGTAATAATTTGATAACGAAATGACTGAAAAGAGTATACTTACAATCATGCATGTTTGAGTTTGTCATGCGCTGCATGTTTTATAATGTGTTACAGCATAAGCGTTAGGTTACGCAATAGAAGTTTCGTTGCACAGACTACCAGCATTGTCAAAGTGTACTGGAAGAGACTGTTATAGCAGAGACAATATCTGTCGCACGTTTGCTCCAGACTGTTAACCATATGCGGTAGACAAACGAATGGTTTTTGTTTTTACAACTACCATGCATGTTTACGCTCTTATAACCGGCGTTCGACTTTAATACTCGTACCTCAGTCTTGCCGATCCGCTGGTTTAAAAAGGTTTCTGATTTTGTGTACTGTCACCAGAAGGCTATCGGAGACATTTAGTAACAACAGCCAATGAAAACCGATCTTTCTACGGGCTTTCGGTTTTGATTGTTAACTTGTTAACAGGCTCATGTTTTGATTAAATTTGATCACGGTGGCTTTTATTATAACTCATTGCTTATAACTTGTTTGTATTGGCCACAAAATTACCGGAAAGATGTAGTGGTAATCCATAGTCGTTTTGACTAGGTCTTTATGGAGCTAAGGACACAGGGTTTAGTAAAACATTTAAGTGTTATACAGCAAAAAGTCGTTAAGTAGTCACCATTATCCCCATAAACACGTGGAATGTGTTTGTCACACAAGCCTTTCTCAGCATGTCTCATTTGAGCAGAAATTGACTGTGTTGTGAATTTTCGCAGTTTGTTTTACGTCAACCAAAATATTTATCCAGCATGGGCCCAATGTGTGGGAAGTAAGTGACAGGATAACGACTGAATGCTGAGGAAAGTTATTGATTATCCTTCCGGAGGTGAACACTTCCCTATCCTTGTTTGTATCTTTCCTGAATTCATCTTAAATCAGGCTTCCACAATTTACATATTGAAATATTCACTTTCTTTTGGAAGCCAATAACAGTTTATGGAAACCGAAACAGAGATACAATTTGTTTGCTGGACGGAAATGACAGCGATGTAATCACATCCAAAGGTGTGCTGCTTAAATCATTTGGATAGCTGAGTGGGCAGTTGACGTAATACCCTATTTGATATTCCATTTGTTTAATTGCAAAAGCGTTTTGGTCTCACATTCTACCGATTACACCGAATCGGTTTTACCCATTATATGCAATAGGTGTCTTCATTTTATCAGTCAAAACTAACATATTTTCTGTTTTCTCCCCAGGTTATTATTATGCTCGTAATTCTAATGACAGTGTTTGTTGTATGCTGGCTGCCCTTCCAGATTATCATAATGTACTCCGAACACAGAGTGGACAAGAACGCACCGGTACGGTACAGTACAGTGATATATTGTTATAAATTGTAATGCTTTGTAAATTTCAGAAGTGTGGTAACTACTACTAACAAATCAAGTTTTGTATCACTAGAAAACTGTTAACAAAACTTAACGTTTTAAACAGTAACCAGCGTGTTCTGTAAAGGACATAATTAAATGTATTTTGTGATGATCAGAGCCTTGCGTTTAACGTTATGTTTGCAACATTCTACTACACACGTGCTTATTGAGATTTAGCTTTTCTTCTGATATATGACAATTTCCGCTAAAAAAAAAACCTAGGCACAAGAACAACAAACTAACCCAACATGATTATATTGATATGTCATCAAGTCGTGTGTATTGTGGTATAACACATTCATTGCGTGGGCATATACACAAGGTTCTTCTGTTTTAGATTGACAGGGGCATGAATTAGGTGGTTTTATTTACGGGACATCAAATGGATCCCAGCTCCATAAAAACACCAGGAAACGATATTAAATAAACTGAATTCAGACGCATTTCTGTGATGGCTGCATGACATATAATATCTGAATAGAGTTTAATTGAATTCAGGAAAGATCTATTATTACGACCATTTTTTTGGTGAAGAATAATATTGATTCTATATATACTCTCCCAAAAAAGAAACGCAACATCACAAACAAAATTTAAAACACGAATTCTTCCCAAAATTAGCGTGATTAAGACATGACAACATGACGATGTTATAATGTGAATGTCCTATAATTGAATTCAAGCACCTGGTAGTGGCTGTTGATCACACGTGACTTTTGGGTCAGCCTTGCGTAGGGAAAAACTTAAGGCAGTTGCACGTGCGAATCATGCCTAATTATTAAGCGATTTAAATGGGTATAAAAGACGCATAGCCGTTCAATTGAATTCAGTCGTTAAATTGTTTCTCCAACCTGCTGCAATATGCCAAGACTAGACGCAGCTATCCGAAACGTCGTCATTGGTCGTCACTTGGCCGGTGAATCAAAGAATGCAGTCGCTACACTTTATCATGTCCACTGGAGCACGATTTTCAGGCTCTTCCAACGGTTCCAGCCATCCAGTTCAACAGCTGACCGTCAACGTTCCGGTCGACCTAGGGTCACAACAGCAGCCCAAGATCGTTACATCCTGTTACTTCATCTGAGAAACCGGACCATAACAGCAACAGAAACCCAATCAAATGTCCCAGGTCTCCGGATAATATCGGCACAGACAGTCAGAAACCGTCTCCGTCAAAACGGCTTACGCGCCAGACGTCCTTACTTTGGCGTAGTACTGAGACAACAGCATCGACGTGCAACGGTCCGATGGTGCAACAGATTAATTGACTGGAACCTGCGAAACTGAAGGCAAGTCTGGTTCAGCGATGAATCCATATTCAATCTGCAGAGAAAAGATGGTCGTATACACGTGTCTACAGACGCCGGAATGAGAGGCTCGCAAGGAACTGCGTCCTTGAGGTCAACAATTTCGGCGGAGGAAGTGTGATGATGTGGGGTGCCATATCCTGCGCCCGAAAAACTCAACTAATGCACATCCCTGGCAACCTTAACGCCGCTCGATACAGAGATGAGGTTTTGACACCACACAGACATGCTGCCCATAATGGACCTCCGTAGAGAAGTTTTTCAGCACGACAACGCTCGGCTGCACACAGCTCGTGCTACTGTTGAGTTTCTAAATAACAAGAACTTAACAGTGTTGCTCTGGCCGTCCAAATCACCAGATTTGAACCCAATAGAACATTTGTGGGATGATTTGGATAGACACGTGCGCAGTCGATAACCAGCGCCGCAAATTCTGCAAACGCTGCAGCAGACTCTTGAGCAAGAATAGAGGAGAATTCCGCAAAACCGTATTCGTCGATGGATCATGTCTATGCCGAGACGGGTCCGTGTTGTGTTACAGGTTAATGGTGGGCACAACAGATATTGACTTTGCATGGACGTCATTTGAGCGCTATGGATTTTAATGTGATAATTTTTTACATTTTAATGAACTTCAAAATCTGAACAAGCAGTATGCTTAATTTCAATGTAATGTGATGCTTATTTCTGAATTTAAAATGATGTTGAAAATTCATATTTGGATAAAAAAAATTAATGTTGCGGGTTTTTTTTGGGAGAGTATATTTAATTTTGTATTTCCATTAGGTAATAATTCATATATCCCCAATAGCAGAACTTATCTCTCTTCCTTATCAGTCAGTAGACGATGCTGCCGTGGAAAGATATTGGTGTTGCCCTACTGTATAGCTATAGAATATCACCATGAACTCGGACTACCATCACGAGAGATGAAGATACCTCCATGACTTTCCAGGAGTTATAT
This sequence comes from Mopalia kennerleyi, assembly GCA_034783855.1. Classification (NCBI taxonomy): domain Eukaryota; kingdom Metazoa; phylum Mollusca; class Polyplacophora; order Chitonida; family Mopaliidae; genus Mopalia; species Mopalia kennerleyi. The sequence continues at coordinate 13,660 of JAVFBX010183403.1, forward strand.
CCGGACAAAACCTTGCCATTCATTCAGAGCTTTTTCTATTCAAGACAATTGAAGCCCTGCCTCGTTTTCCTGAAGCAGAACTGACTTAGAGGCCAGGGATGGTTGTTCAAACATATATACTGTAACATTACCGGTACAGCCAGTATATAAGACAATGCTGCCTTAGAACGAAATTGATGTTGCCCTTTGTGAGACATTCACTGTTGCACAGTGTCGTCTACACAACGTTAAACTCCGGTCCAGAAAAGTTCAAACATTTTTTAAAATAAATTTGCGCACCTTATCAAGGCAGTGAAAAAGAATATGAGAAAGAAAGAAGTACATTGTACCACAAACTAGTTTTCATGTCTATGTCTGTCGAAGAAATTCTGGAATAAATACCTCATCAGATATTTGACTGTGTTCTAAAAAGTTGACAGCGGTGGGAAAAAACAAATATGAAGCATCGAAACAAATAAATTTTTATACGTTTTGGGAATCGTCAGAGAGAAACATGCATGTCAAACCAAGTAACTATGTACTTCAATTGTAATTCAACTTGTATCTCCCACAGAGCTGAAGATCGTCTTTA
>JAVFBX010183414.1:0-14229 GCA_034783855.1 Mopalia kennerleyi
AGTCTGTGGCCGGTAATGACGAGTCCATACTGGAGATACACGAAAGATTGCTAAATCGGGAAATGATTATTCTTTTCTTGGATTTTGACTATTTGAATTTAAATTATTTTGTGTAGACATGTGAATACTTAAAAATTTAAGTTGCATTTTTTTTAATCAACTGCATTTAATTTTGTATGGCATTGGATTGATAAAGACATATTTAAATTAGTATTGACAAAGTTTAAACACGTACAACAACATATTTAATTAATATCGCTTTATATTTTGGTAGACCACTCTCAGTGAAATTTTCGTAATGTTAAAAAATTGAACTTTTTAGCGAGATCTACTTTACTTCATTAAACAAATTTATTGCTTTGAACTTTGCAAAAAGCAGTTTGCTGATTCACATATGTTTAATAGTTACCCATGGTTATGGAGTTATCATGTTGCAATATCCAATTGTCCAGTTTGGGCCAAATTTTGTTTCTTGTTCGAATGGTCAAGTTGTCAATGCTGTTTGAGTACGGACATGACGGCATTTGGTCGTCATTAAAATCAGTAGAATTTTCCAAGTTCACACCATATGCATATTTATAGACTACATGTATATGCGCGACCCTAAACAGCTCGGAAAAGAAAAACTGGAGAATAACAAAATGGCTGCTATTAAAGTTTGTATGGATATCAGTCATGTGGTGTATTCCCCTGGTGCCATCAGTAGAGAATCGCTCAACTGTCATTGTTCATAAAAGTCAAAGGTTTGAATCCCAGTTCTCCACAAGTACATCAAATTTCTTAATGAGACAAGTTACAAGTCATCCAGTGAACATGGGACTATTTTATTAAGTTTTCCAGGTATCAACCATTTGGAAAAACATTGAATAGTGTTACAGGCAATAGTCACCTTTATACAGTACATGTACATACATGTAGGCTCATTCGTCTATCAAATCAAAAGTTGGTATCCTTTACATGTAATGCCTATCTGTTGTACATATATGTAGTTAATTATAAACACAGATATACCTATTGAACAATATTTATGTATGTTTACTTTACATGTACAATGTCATTCATGTGTTGCTACATGTAGTTGGTTCAAATTGAAAACAATGCTACGTGTAATTCTCTGTAAGTACTTTATTATACATGTTGTAACTGAATGTATACACTTCTGTTCATAACAGCATACCCCAGGAAAAGAACTTATAGAACTGTAGTGTGTTTTTTTCTCACTGTTTTGACCATCCTGTTTATTTGACTAGGACCCTGAGGCCAGTTATGATGTCAATGGACATGACCCTGACCCCCAGCCAAGATATGATTCCTCCAATGAAAATAGGTTGGTATTGCATGGACCAGATTTACTTTAAACTTACATTAGTAACTGTCTTATTCATGTATGATGTTTGTGGGGATTTTGTTTCTTCTTAGACTTGATGTCATTTGACTAAAACCAGAAGCGGGCTTGTCACTGTTCCTTGCATACAGCCCGCTTGGTCAACAACCAGGACCATTTTTAATGTAAAGCTTTAGCTAAATCCAATTCATTTTTTTAAAGATATCAGAGTCACCCCAAGCAAACAAACAAACAGATTTTAAAGATACTAACAAATTTTATCATTCTTAAATGACAAAAATGTTCTATTTTATGTTGACCTACATAGCACATTTTCTAATTTTGAAAACTGTGGTTAAAAGTAAGAGCCCCCTCATAACTGCCTGAATAGACAGTGATGGTGCAGGTTTATCCCAAAGTTCCCAGTCTGCCTTGAAAAGCTACATGGTACTTGATGGTTACAAAATGACTTGAATGATGTACGTCAACATCATCATCTGAACTGTTTTTCAGGCATTCAAGGGTGAATGATATTATCCCCATTATAACAAGGGTTTATCTAACTGTTGTGAACTTGTGATACCCTGTCATACAACAATTGTTTGAATTTAATATGCTCTTAAACATCAATGAAGGACAGTATGTAGTGATAGAAGGTTAAGGAATGCTTCACTTTTATGAACATGGCAATTTAAATAGATTTAACTCATTGGCTGGTTATTTGAATAACTATAACTGATTAGCCAATCAAAACTATTAGATTTCCAGTTAAGCTACCCACTGACCAGGGATTCTAAGTTCTGGCTTGCACAGCAAGGTAATCTATCTGTTTGTATTTTATGATAAAAAACGATATTGTCTTCTGTTAAATAATAAGATTGTATATTAAACCACTATACACTTCACTGTATTTCTTTGTCAGGCATGGTACCCGCTGTGCTGGGGAAGTGGCAGCTCAAGCTGACAATAACTTTTGCAGTGTTGGGGTCGCCTTTGATGCCAAAATTGGAGGTATGTACTTGTAAACATCTTTTATATCATGCTCTCTGAGGGCAGCGGGAAGGAAATTTATTTGGTGTCTTGCAAGGGGGGATTTGTTTACCTATTGGTCCGGCACAACATCATATAAGCGAAATAATCGTAAGCAAATCAAGTCCAGCCAAACAATTCAATTTAACCATTGCTTCTGCCAAAGTAAATGACATACAATTGGTATAGAGTTTCCAGTTGCTCTGGTGTTCTCGTGCTCTCAGAGGTGTCATTAAGCCAGCCGTTTCCTTCACCCATTGCACTGGGTAGCCATCATGTGAATGAAATAACCCTAAGTATGGTTTTAAACCCTAATCAAACATACAAGTAATTTATTGTAAACCGCACTTAATACATGTATATCACCTTATAAAGTTACCAAGACACTCTGATAAAGCTTTTTACACCACAATATATATTCTGTAGAAAGGAATATGTGCAGAATGTGTAAGCGTGTTTGCTTTGTGGAGAAATGTTTTACACATATTTACACACTTTTAGCAGTACATTGTCTCATTTGTATGACCCTATTATGCATGAACTGTCTTATGGGGATATTTTTTATTTAATGGAACCGGAGTTGTATATTGTCTGAAATCCTAACCGGACATGAATACAGTAGTGAGAGTGTGGTATAGTGAGGATCAAAAAACCCTTATGTAGTTTAGAGAGAGAACTGAGGAGGGGTTTGTTTGACAGAGACAGGTTTGGTGGAGAGGAGAGTATGAGATGCTCCTCGCTATTGATTCCTTCAGAAAACACCCGTCCTACCAGAAAGCCGTCTTAGTTCAGCAAGCCTCTAATGGATTCCAATTTGTACAATTGACATTTTCGGGGAAGGATGATAGCAGGAGAAATGGCAAGCGCAGGCAAATTGTTAGCTCTCATCTGAAAATCTAACTGGACGGACCTTGGGGCTTGAATAGAACTGTCTCACTATACTGATAAAAAAATATTGGTTTTGGACTTTCCTTTCATGGAAGGGACAAAGTGTTCTGTGATGGAAACTAGGATACAATATCTACATTCTCTCTCTATTCCATAGCCACAGACAGGGTCACCCGTCATCCCATTCACTTCCTACTTTCACTTTACACAAGTTTTGTTCCATGAAAAGGTTTTATTAGCATGAAATTTTGTATTTGTAGTTGCTGATTACAGTTTGAACATGTTCCATAATGCCCTGTTCGATTACGTTTGCAAGGAATTAGGAGGGAGCTTCCTGTTGCCCTGGTGGTCTCTGAGCTAAAGAGCAACATGGAAGCTGATCTGTTTGTGGTGTCTTTGTGTAGTGTTTAATGATTGTCATGTCCTGCTTGTTTATTACCCGTAGTGTCATGGTGTAGTGGTTTCCTTCCTCCATAGGGCTGGCATAATTACATAAATAAGTAATATGGCCTTAAGTATTGCGTTAAACCCCAGTCAATAACTGTATGCCAGTTCAATGTACATGTATATTTTTATTGGAATTTTTTTTTCTAGCTTAATGACCTTCAGACTTTGTAAATGTGTTTATATGATAATAGAAGTCTAATATCTTCCTATAAAAAGTCATCAGGTTTTAAGATTCCCAAAATATTGTTCATGGTGGACAAGACATGTAGCGGATGTTAATATTTTCTGTGCTATTATTCAGAATTATAGAAATGTTTGATGTAATTTTTATACCACTTTCTACCAGCATTTAATGTCTAGCAGTGTGATTATAATTGGAGCTCCTCTGTTGCAGTTCACTTGGAATTCAATATTTCTTGCCGAGGAATTTGTGTTATGAATAAATTAACTTGGATAAAAAACTGTAATACATCAACATTGCTGCCTCCGATAGCTGATGAGTCAGCTAAATATGGCTTTTTGTCCCATCTCACTTTGTCTGTGTCATTAATCATTTTGACAAAGTAATTCTGCAATACACACCATTGACATTATCAAACTCTTCTTAGATCAACTATGTTATAAAAGAATGAAATTTGGCTGATGCGATATTTCTTAAAGCTGCACAAATTTAGCACGTTTTTCGTTTATTTTCTTACTGTCTTATCCAATATAAAAATGTATGGCTTTTGTTTTTTTGCATAAATGAATTTTGTAATTCGAGATATTTGTATTTGGAAACTGGTGGCACTGAATAAAGAAAACAGTAAACATAATCCTAGTTGTCAAATTAAAAAAAAAATTACTCGGATAAATTGGATAGTGTGCTTTTATCAGTTTGAGTTCTCAAAAAACTAAGTTTCCCGAGTGGATGTAATCTTGTGTATTAATATACACATGAAAGCATTGCAACATTTGTACTAGTCTTTAGAAATGAAACTTTAGGAATATAATTTTGCATTCTGGTGTATAAGCACTAATAGCTTTTCCAACTGAAGGACAACAGGAAGCTGATCTTTTTGTATTGTATCTTTGAATTGCATTTAGGATTGTCCTGTCTTGTCTTTGTTTCTTCCCTGTGGTGTCAGGATTAGTTTCCTATAACCTTCCCCAAGACAGGCCGTTATATGAATGTAATAACCTTCAGTATGGTGGTCAACATCAGTCAAAGGAACAAACATTTAGGATTGTCCTGTCTTGTCTTTGTTTCTTCCCTGTGGTGTCGGGGTTTAGTTTCCTATAACCTTTCCCAAGACAGGCCGTTATATGAATGTAATAACCTTCAGTATGGTGGTCAACATCAGTCAAAGGAACAAACTGCAATATGAGCCCTGTAACATTGCTATTTTATAATGTGGAAGACCCGCAGAGCTAGTTGTTAGGTTATTATATGCTTGTTGTTAGTGGATACATTGACACCGTGATAACCATGCTGTGTCATATGACCACTAATCAATCTGTCAGGTTTCCACACAGAGATTTGTCTCCCTGTTGTATAGTTATAACCAGAGGTTCCATCCTAGATCTCTGGAATCTTAATGGCACCATTGATAACTATCAGCGAGCGTGAAATCCTGCCATCTCAAGGCGATCAAGTCATTTCTAACATGTGGAAAAAATTTGCTCTTCAGACCGGAAATCTGTAAGGTCAATGGAATCAACCTTATTATGGACATAATTAAATGTATTCATTATCACTGAGAAAAATCTCCACTCTCATCATCTGCAGATTTGTCAGCTTATAATGTTATTGATTTCTATAAGTGGTTGGCTTACTTTGTGTTATTAGAGGAATTGCAAGGTCTGTCTGCTGTTTATGTGTACATTAGTTTGTATGGAACCTTAAAACATTGACAACTTTTTTGTATATGTATTATTAAAATATTTCTGTGATAGATTTATTCAGTTCTATTTACATGGCCATTCATACAGTACTTTATCAGGAACCGGATCAGTAACTGCATTACTGATCTATTGTACTTAATGACTGTAGTAATGATAGAACTGGTATAATTTATCTGCAGTATTACATGTATATGTTCATGCAGTCATGCAGTGTATAATATATTTAACAAAAAAGAGTCCATATAGAGGGTGGATGGCTGGAAGGGAGCTTCTTGTTGCCCTGGTGCTCCCGGAGCCAAGGGGCAACATGAAGTCAATCTATTTGGGATGTCTTTGTTTCCAGCGGTCGGTTGGAGGGAGCTGCATGTGCCCTTGTGCTCTCAGAGCTAAAGGGGAACAGGAAGCTGATCTGTTTGTGGTGTCTGTATTGCATCCTGTTATACATGTAGTCCTGTATTTGTCTCATCCTGTCTTTGTTTGTTGCCAGTGATGTCGAGGGTGGTTTCTTTCACCCATTGGGCTGGCACGTGGTCATATAAGTGAAATACCCTTGAGTACGACGTTAAACCCCAATCAAACAAACAATCTTTGTTTCCACCACTGGGCCCTCTAGCCAGAGACCTGGCTTGAATCCTGTTGGAGGCAAACAAACAAAAATTTCTGTACAATAAAAAAATACACTTTTGATATTTTCAGGCGTTCGGATGTTAGATGGTGATGTAACAGACTCTGTGGAAGCTCAATCGCTCAGTTTGAATCCTCAGCATATCCATATATACAGTGCCAGCTGGGGGCCTGATGATGATGGTAGGACAGTGGATGGACCAGCTACCCTCGCTAGGAAGGCATTCCATGATGGCATCACAAAGGTACAATTTCAAAACGATTCCACCAGAGCAGCACTATTTTATTCGACAGAAACCTTACCATTATGGTTGTGTTAGGCTTGAGTTCCACTGCTGTTCAGTATACACTTAAATGCGCACGGTGAATACATGTATCATACCTATGTTCATTTTCACACCAGGGTCCATTGGTGCAAAGCCTCCTTAGGTTATTGGTGACCTTAGTTTTTGCCCTTAGGCCTACACTAAGGAGATGGGCCTCTTTCACAAAGCCCCCATAGCATAAGGAAAAATGTGGCAAAGTATCACCTTAAGTGTTAAGGTCACCTTAGACTAAAGGAGGCTTTGTGAAAGTGGTCCCTGGTTATTAAACAGCTGTTTAAGTGTGAATTAACCTGGATTTTGTTTCTCAATTACAGGTGTATACCGATAACATGTGAGAATTTTAGTTTGTTAGGGGAATTTCTTTAGAGCATAGCTTGAATATAAAATATCATGCAAAAGATCAATAAATAAATAAATACTTAATGTACATGGCATGTTATTTTGTTGTTGCAGGGTCGAGGCGGCCTGGGCTCCATATTTGTCTGGGCATCTGGTAATGGTGGTCGGGATAGAGATAGCTGTAACTGTGATGGTTATACTAACAGTATATATACACTGTCGATCAGTAGTGCCACAGAGAATGGCCTGATTCCCTGGTACTCTGAGGCTTGTTCATCCACACTCGCTACAACCTACAGCAGTGGCAGTGGAGGAGAAAAACAAATAGTAAGTCTCATGAATACAAAATGAAGTCCTAGAAATCGGGCCAGCTGTGTCCTTAGCAAACCTTAACAGACAATCAAGCCATAGTTCAAAGTTGTGGCAAAACCATAAATTGTTTGGTTTTGTAAGTGTTTCAAGTTTCGGTGGTAATTAAAAAAGGTGTTTCTGGGGTAAGCTAATTTGCATAAATTTGATAAATTATCAGAAACCATTGAGGTTCTGTAAAAATTTGCTTTCTGTGTTTGCAAGGATGGATAAAGAGTAATCAAGAGTAATCCTGACAGTTTTTTGGAAGAGCTTGGCATAAGAATTAATTTAAAAAAAGTAAACATCTGTACATGTATACAGTATTTTTACTTGTTACATGTATAAATGATTATTATAAAAGGTGTTATATGATTGGCAAGTCATTGGCTTAGACAGACAATTTATGGTGAAACATTTAATGGATTGTTATCATGTTACCTTTAATATGGTATCCTATTTATTGTCCTTTATTTTGTTTTCTTGCGTTGGCATTGTTCTTATCTGTTTTACTAGTAGTTATAGATTGGATGATAAATGTATATAAATGACTGTAATTATATGCAGATATTTCTTTGGTATGGGCTGTGTGTACTGTCAGATATGCTATCTGGTGATGCTTTCTGGTTTTAATAAAGGATCCCAGATTTATTGACGCAACGTTATGTGTTTAAGTTATGGGCAAACAAAGCACTACTTTCACTCCAATATGTCATTTTTGTGTTCTAGGGCACAAAAGTTGAAGTTGACCGTGAACGTTTCTATGGAAACAAACTTATACTATGTACACAACTCCACTGATACACCCCAGGCTCTCTGAAAATGATTATATTTATATTGTCCATGCTCAGGACACCCAATCACTGTTGAAGCTAGCATCAAAATGGTTGTTCTTAATAGAATAGTTTCTCCTAAGCTAGCTGAACCCAGCTATTCTTGTATAATACTCCTCAGAACAGTGCAAGGGAGATAATTTGTGATAAGTACTACTGTACAAATAGTATAATAAGATTATTTTTGTGTAAATTGTGCACTGTTTATTGTTTTATTCTCTTAAAACACTTTTCAATAACTTTAAGAAGAAAAAAACATAACATTGAATAATGCGATTGTGCCAAGTAACAAACAGACATGTATGCCAGAGCTTGTTCTGTGATGATTTGATTTTATACTTTAATTGAAAAATGCACTTCCACACATGTGTAGTATAAACCTTTATGGAGAAGGGGGGACAACTCTTCTGCCACCATGAATTATAAGAGTTTTTTAAACTCAGGATTCTCAGTCTGTATCCATCCGCAAAGCTATGGATGTAATGGTGTTTTTTTATTCTATTCTATCAGTTGAGTTGATAAAAGTTAATATTTTTGTCTTTTTCTTACCAAAAAAAGAAGACAACAGCAGAAAAAGTGTATTTCAAGCTAACTAAACTCTGGTAAAATGTTTGCAACATCTACTAAGTTAGCATGGGGAAACAAACAGCAGATGTCTTTTACTAGGGGGTGACAGCTCTCACTGTTGAAGTATATTTTCAAATAGTTTTTTATGTAATAGTTTCTTATATTCATTCTGATCAATTATCACATTTTATCTTGCTTTACATTTCAGTGTTTCATTGTCTTTTTGTGTTTCGTTTTGTCAATTAAATACATGTAGCAAAGCTTTAAAAGATGCTTTAAATCTATTTGATAACTTAGCGTCCATCTTCTCAGGGAAATTTTGTGCATTCCCCAAACAGAATATTGTTGATAGTTGAATTGTTGATCATAAGTTCAACAATGGTGACTCATCACTGGAAAACAAAAACGCCAGAAGATAAAGTCATGACAAGCCCTGCTGGAATAATCAATTGTCTATAGATATCAATGTCAGTGTTTGACATATATACATTTTATGTTCTAATGCTATGTGAAATGTTTAAAATGAACTATCTTGTCACCCTCATAAGATCAAAGTCAATGGGAGACATATGCCAAAAGTGTTACACAGCAAACAAACACACATGCCGACTATACATGTAACTACATGTATGTATCTTTTGAAAGGTGATAGAATTTGCTTTATCACAGACATGATGTCAAGAAAAAATTCTGATAATAAATAAATCTGAACATTACTGACAAAACCAACTCGTCATTCAAATACTAAAAACAACATGTGTATGTTTACAATTTTCAGGTAACAACTGATTTAAGAAAGGGTTGTACAGACACCCACACGGGCACCTCAGCAAGTGCCCCTCTGGCAGCAGGGCTGTGTGCATTAGCTCTACAAGCTAAGTAAGAACATTTAACTTACCTGTAAGGACTACAATTAATGTGAATTGGAACACAAAGTATTCATTGGACAGATTTATTACAGAAAATTAATTGATCAATTTGAGTGTAAATGATGAGTGGTATCTGTGGAATAATGAGAAAGCCTTAAAAGTAAAATTCTTTATTGAATGATTTACTGAAATGGTTTATAAATCCAAGATTAAAGAAAATTTTCCATCACAGTTTGCAATCGTTTCTCATATATTTCTTTAAGTAAATAGTTAAGCTGATACCAAAATTGTGTTTTCTTTATTAAATATAATTCTGTTAACTTTTTTTCCTGTCAGTCCTTCATTGACTTGGAGAGATATGCAACATTTGGTTGTGTTGACCGCTAAACCCAGTAATTTACAGGCAGCTGACTGGGTCACAAATGGAGTTGGTAGAAAAGGTAATTCAATCATTCTCTTGATTCGTTATTAAAAACAGATGTGACCTTATTAAGGACCATTCTCGTTTTGCTTTTGTTTTATGTTGCCAGTGTTTCCAACAGACGATAATGGTACACATGCCCTCGTCCCTGAGGTCAAAGTTAAAATCCCCACCCCTACCGGTGGCATATTGATTGATTGATTTGTCAGCGACCACCATAATTTATTGAAAGTTCAAACTAAGATTGTACATGCGCATTGGTTAAATTGGTGTTTGGACTAGTTATCTCATAGTTATATGATCTACAGTATATTTAAAATAAGATCTTTGTTCTGGCAAAAATAAAAATAAAATCTATGCAAATTAGTGGTTAGCATTTCTTAGGTCATTTGACTGAACTTAATGATGAATTATTTTCCAGTGAGTCATTCCTTTGGTTATGGATTAATGGATGCTGCTGCCATGGTCCAAGTAGCCAAAAATTGGACAACCGTCCCTCAACAACATATCTGTGAAATAAAGTCGCATGGACATAAAAAGTAAGTAAAATAAGCTATACCAGGGCAAGAAAAAATGGGGACTGATTTATATATTTTGGTGGAAGGACCTAGTCTTTAATGAACTATGGACAAAATACTGTTACCACAGCCCCATGCATATTGTCATGATTTGTTTTGTCACGAGATGGATGCTTTCAGTTTAATGTTGTTTTCTTTTTACGAGAATTACTGCCATTCACCACCACATGAAAAAAAATAAATAATACAAAATCAAATACGCCTAGCTGAATAAAAACAGGATAGTTGTCTGCTGAATTTTATCAGACCTAGTTGGGAATTAGGATGAGTTCAAAGATTATCAGTGTAAAGAATTCCTCCTGATGATTTTATACTGTACATTTTATTGAAGGAGACCAATAAGTGGAATGTGTCCTGTAATGCAAATATGATAATATCAACAATTGGATTGAAACAAACACCGACTTTTAACTATTAAATTAAGGTTTATTGGTCCGTTTTGTGAAATCATTTAATAGCCTGGTTGATTGGGATGTATCATGAAATGAATCTCTCTGTCCGATATTTACAAATTGTTGAATTATAAGCTTCAGACACCTCACCACAGCACCAGTACCATTGGTCGCTTTTAAACACCATTTTTATTTGATGTATTTTAAAACATTGCGATTTTCCTAAGGGTAATACATGTATTTACATGTCAACAACACAGCCACTCAACATATTATGCTTCTGTTAGTGTTTGTTTGTTTGTCTTTGTGTACACATCCGTCCTATGTTTGGAATGCTCTTCAATCCAATGTTAAACACCAATCAGTCAGTCGATAGATCAATTCATTAAAATAAAGTGCTTAATGTCTATCTTTTCAGAGTGATACCAATGCATGGAAAAATTACTGTGCCCTTGTATACGAATGGCTGTGAGGGACAGGGCAATATTGTTCTTTTTTTGGAACATGTTGAAGCAAAAGTGACGCTAACCTCTTCTCGAAGGGGTGAAATTTTAATATATCTAACATCCCCTATGGGGACTCGATCCACATTACTGGATCGCCGATTAAAGGACACTTCTAGAGAAGGATTTAATACGTGGGCTTTCATGACAACACATAGCTGGGGGGAGATTGCCAAGGGCACATGGATCCTAGAAATAGAAAATGGAGCCAGTATATGTAAGTACTAATCAATACTATTTTCACTGATCAACCGTGGTAGTCATCGGATTTTGCATGAAATATACTTTTGTTACAATTTATGACATTTACTTTGCAACTTTCACATTATTTTGTTCTTAGACTTAGTTTTGTACTGGTTAATCTATGATTTGTTTGTCAGATTGAGTATTAGATTGTTGCATGTGTGCATTTTCTCATTTGTTCATTGTTTTGGAATTTTTCATTTTGAGAGAGCTTAGGAATGATGTAAAACTGTTTTATCTTGTGTATGTATTTGGGAGGACATGATGTAAATTTTGTGAACAAAGGGTTGGATCAGACATGAAGACCAGGTGTATTCTGGAGTATTTTGTACACATAATGTTTAATACACCAATAGGCTTTTGAATTACTCACATGAATATAAATTATATTCAATGCCTTATCACATAATGGTAAGAAATTACTCATGGAGAAGGAACCTTTTTACACATAAACAGGGTGGACATTTGAAACAATTTCTCATTCAATCTTTCACAAAAGAAAGTTGTAAATTTTAGTGTAGAAAAAAAACCCAACTGGCAATATAACATGGAGATGCTGTTGAAGGCTAAAATGATTTTAGAATTTTCTAATAAGTACAATCACCCTTGGAAAATCATGCGACCCACGGTTGCGTGAAATCCTATGTCTGAGAAATTTTTAAAAAAATATTTTTTTATATATCGATGTCAAACCAAACAAATTTGAAATTATTGAATAAAAGTTAAACCTATAGAACTTGATGTTAAAGATTTTTTTTCAAACCGTATTTGCTGTATGTCGCATTTGGTAAGAAATTTTTAACCTGAAAATTAGTGATTGCGAGAAATTTTACATTTTTTCCAGGGGTGAGTACAATGGATAAGTTATAGATATTGCACAACATTGTTTCAACTCTGGATTTGACTCTTTCTTAAACTCAGTGTAGATCAACATGAAACTACCTGAAACTTGCCGCAACTAAGTGAAAATTTAAAAATCAGCAACTAAGTGAAACTGGTTCAATCTGATTTATATTGAGTTACTAAAGTAAAACATGTGGAATTTGATGAAAATGTTTTTTCCCTGTTTCATAGAGTTTAAAGATTGCGTAGACCCTCATGAAACTGTCTCCGCTTACTTGCAGCAAGTTTCAATCTAGGTTGTCCAAAAATACTATTTCACTGCTCCTCAGTGTTGATCTATCAATAGCTTTAAAACCATGTATAGAATTCAAAGTCTAGAAAATCTTTTTGAGTGATTAAGAGATAAAATACTGAATATGTGTACTTAAATGCTTTAAAAAGTGATGAAATGTTTTTGTGCATATGAATGACATGTATATGTATTTATATATTTGTGTGAGTAACTTCTATTTTATTTTTATGGCATATCGCATGTACATGTGTGTACACATTTTACTTTGCCATTGATGCCTTTGGTCGCCACTTGTTTTGTCGTAGGTGAAATCACAGTGTGTAACCCTGCTACAGAGGAGACTATATAAGGCACACATAGTTTCTAGAAGTGGTCCATTTTTTGTCCATTTTACTTGGGAAAGCGTTTTCAATTTAGTCCTGCTCAATATATTGTAATCCTCTGGCTGCTTTGAAATACTCTTAACCATGGCGTTCAGCTCTAACAATTCCAATAATTAAATGATGATATTTAGTTGGAAACTGTTAGGATGATTAACAATCTTTTAGTTCTTAGTTCTTTCTATTCTCTGGCAGTAGTCCTGTTGTCTACATTTATAACAGTGGTAGTGTAGCGTTTTACTGTAGATGTATATTTGTACCTCGCTGGATTCTCTTAAGTGTGCTGTTAAAATCAAACAAAACAAGTCTTTTCTTGGAAACAGAAGTGTAGGAGAGTCTAAATATGCCACCATCCTCTGCAGTTGCATTTTGGTGTGCATAGGTTGAGAGATATTCTCTTCGGCTTTTGTGTTTTTCATATTCATGTGATAAGTAGGCTGATGTTTATATTGCTGGTTTGAAATTAAAGATCACCTCTGTGGCATAGCACTCATGCATCAGTTTCAAAATAATCTGTCTTTATAGGAATGTTTACGGTTTAATCGATGATCAATTGTTGCTGCGCATGGGTTGCCTCAACAGTGGACAATGAATGAGCAAAGGAAAACATGTTCAGCTCACCTGCAACTGGTCGCTGTGCATATCTGATCAGTTACACCTAGTCAGACTGTGCTCTAACTTCATTGTAGACAATGGCAGTCAGTCTTTGCTTTGACCTATGCTAGGCGATATAATTGTATGAGTAGCAATCTCTCTGGTTCCTAGATATAGATTTTGAGAGTAGTCCTGCTGTCATAGTTATATGTAGGACTGGAGGAACTTTAGTTTACCAACGAAACAAACACTATGTGCTTATTTTATTATAAAGTATAACTGAAATATTTCCAAGTACATCATTAAGCGGTTTACCTTCTATCAATATATTTATGTCAAAGATCTGAGTTTATACCATTACCAGAGAAGATCCAGGTTACTTCTAACAAAGTTTCTATGACAATAGTGATTACATGCTGGATATAGCTGCACTGCTCAGGAATATTCAAGGAATGTTACATGTATACTGTATAGTAGATGTACATTTCTCCTTTTCAAACATTAA
>JAVFBX010183425.1:0-25261 GCA_034783855.1 Mopalia kennerleyi
AAGCTGGTGTCATACTAACGTAATTCACCTGATTCGTCTTGAAGCTGGTGTCATACTAACGTAATTCACCTGATTCTTCTTGAAGTTGGTGTCATACAAACTTAATTCACCTGATTCTTCTTGAAGCTGGTGTCATACTAACGTAATTCACCTGATTCGTCTTGAAGCTGGTGTCATACTAACGTAATTCACCTGATTCTGCTTGAAGTCGGTGTCATACAAATTTAATTCACCTGATTCTTCTTGAAGCTAGTGTCATACTAACGTAATTCACCTGATTCTTCTAGAAGTTGGTGTCATACTAACTTAATTCACCTGATTCTTCTTGAAGTTGGTGTCCTACTCACGCAATTCACCTGATTCTTCTAGAAGTTGGTGTCATACTAACTCAATTCACCTGAATCTTCTAGAAGTTGGTGTCCTATTAACTTAATTCACACGATTCTTCTAGAAGTTGGTGTCCTACTAACTTAATTCACCTGATTCTTCTTGAAGCTGGTGTCCTACTAATTTAATTCACACGATTCTTCTTGAAATTGATGTTATACTTACTTAATTCACCTGCTTCTTCCTCTTCTTCTAGAAATTCTTATCTTGCTTACCTAATTCACCTGTTTTGTTGTTTTCGTCTTCTTGGTCTAGAATTTCGTGTCTTAATTATTAGCATAATTCACCTGTTTCTTTTTGAAGTTCGTGTCTTGCTAACTTAATTCACCTTCTTCTTCTTCTTCTTTTTGAATGTCATGTTTAGCTAACTTAATTCATTTGCTTCCTCTTGCTTACTTAGTTCACATGCTTTCTCTCGTTCATGTAAAATTTTCTATTCTTTCAGAAGTTTTCACGGACCCCAATTCCGTAGCTAAACAATCAGCCTACTGAGCATACAATCCATGTAAAAATGTCATGAACCAGTAACGTGATAATGTTGAATAAAATGATAAATTTATAGTTTCGATCTGGAGAGGTCAAGTCTCAAAGAAGCTAAGGTGAAACTTTAAAGCAGACATTATAATTGTTTCGAACTAAATTCAGCTCTGAAGTAGAATGCGCATGTCGGAAGTATTTCGTTTTTAACTGCGCACGAATGATTATATCAAAACTTTTGCGTTGGCTCTGATACTACACTTTGTCTATGTGATATTGTCGATGATTAGACAAAGAACACATAGTTAGCTGACAGTCAAAACACACCTTAGCCTGATCCACGTTAATTATCTTAACTCATAGAAATTCTTCTGTTGGCCCATGTTTTAACCACCAAGTACCATCTTGCTTTTTAACGCAAGCTGCAACCCGCGCCATGACAATCTTCACACGAAACCACGTGGTGGATCTCGACTCTATGCTCTAAATCATCTGCTTAAAAACGTGTAATAAAAACGGAAACGGAAAATAAATTTAATTTAAGGATAATTAAACTTGTTGGTAATTTTAAAAAACACTATTTTCGTTATTTTAGGATAACACTTTTATCGTTTGACTGATTCTAGTTCAGAAAATTGTGCAGATTGGAACCCCTTCAGGGAATCGAACCCACGACCCTCCTTGTTAGGCACCGAATCGCCAGCAGTAAATGCTGCCCACCTAGACCACTGAGCCACCCGGCCTTCTAATTGAAAGTTAATGTCCGCTACCTAGATTCCAGCTGACTAACCTTCTATTTTGGTACAAGGCCGGGAGGCTGAGTTGTCTATGTGGCCAGCATTTACTCTTGGCGATTCGGTGCCTAACTGTGAGGGTCATGGGTTCGATTCCCGCACAGGTTTCAACCTGCAAATTTTCTGAACTAGAATATGTTGTGTGTCGAAGGCCATCTCTGTTTTAGCATCCAGTATATGCTTTAATGTTTATAACCGAAATCCAGTTTTGTTCAAAAAACACAAATCAAAATCTGTAAAAGGATTTTTGTCAACAGTCTTTTGTTGACATATTTGATACTTACAATCGTTAAAAAAAGTCATTAAAACGCGCTTTGTTTGATTAACTAGTTGCACTAGATAATATACATCTTTACCGATATAGATCTTCATTTTTATTTCTTGTTTAGTGATACTCATTATTTATTTAATTATTTTATTGCTATTTTATCATTATTATTAATCTAATTTAATTCTGTTTTATTATTTATTTCTTTTCCTGTTCATTTATTTTCGTATCATTTTTATTTCAAGTTTTGTTAGTATCTTTCTTATTTGTATTTGTTGGTTATTATGTTTTTTATTTATGTGTGCATGATGTGTATATCATGTTCTTTTTTATTTATTTGTTATCAATTTTGTAACGTAGCATACTTCTTAGCTGTTTTGTGTATCCTGTGATTGGGCCTTAAAGGTCTGTATGGAATTTATTAATAAAATTCAAAGCTAAGAATAAGCTGCATGGCGGAGAAGTAATTTGAAATAGAAAGAGGGGATATATAATGATTATGGTGTATTAAGGTTGAGGGATGGAGTAGCCATAAGCAGGCGTGATAGATGGGATGAATTGATGCTCATCGAGCTTGTATATAGAAATGAAATTATCTCGTATTTATCTCTTGACATAAGTTGTGAGGGGCAATTTGCCATATCCTGTGTGATCCACTCTGTCAGTTGTTAAACCATTCCCCTGCCGGAAGACAGTTTTTCTCCCCGACCATTCGAGGTTAGACTGATCATTGAGCGTTGAAGCTGTTTATATTGGGGCTCGCTGGAGTAGCACACATTCCGTCTTTCTTGATAGTAATTTTCAATGTTTGACAAAAATCAAGGATCAGTGTAGATATAAAGTATACAAACACGGATGTAATGCAGCACCCGTTTTCCCACAAAATTACATAAACAGGCTTGCTGGATTTGTCCATCTGGGCTTACTGAAGATATACAGCACGCTTGGTTCCCCGTATGACGCCTGTGGCTGAGCTGGTCTGTTGTATACACACAGCCTTCCTGTTTACACGGCACACAAATCAATAGAAACACATGTCGTTCTTTGCCGGGCTCAATTGCTAAATACTCTTAAGAGAAAGAAAACGGGTGCAGTCAGAAAAGGTAAACGTTGAGTCCTTTACAACCTACTTTCTTCCTCTAAGTTTGTCCATGGTTGATAATCAAAGTGAATAATATCTACATCAGGCTGGTAAATGTTACCATACACTATATACTCATTTCATTTCTTATACAACTTAACGAAACCCAGATACTGGAACAACGGTGTTCTATTGGCGTATGGTACACAACATTATACTGGTTTTGTTTCGATCTTGATCTTTTTGTTTTCATCATATGAATGTTTTTGTTTTCACCATGTTTTTCTGTTCTCGACACAATGGTTTGATTTTACCCTGATCTTTTTGTTTTCATCATATGAATGTTTTTGTTTTCACAATGTTTTTCTGTTCTCGACACAATGGTTTGTTTTTACCCTGATCTTTTTGTTTTCATCATATGAATGTTTTTGTTTTCACCATGTTTTTCTGTTCTCGACACAATGGTTTGTGTTTACCCTGATCTTTTTGTTTTTATCATATGAATGTGATTCACCATGTTTTTCTGTTCTCGTCACAATGCTTTTGTTTTCATCTTGATCTTTTTTGTTTTCAAATGATGTTTTTGTTTTCATCATGTAATCTGCCCGTATAATGTTATTGCTCATTTTTATTGATGATTTTGCTTTCATATTTTCTGCTCTCATCACAATGTATTTGTTTTCATTCTGATGCTTTTGTTTTCATCATATTTTCTGCTAAAAAATGTGGGTTTTTTTCATCGTATGATCCTTTTTGTTCTATGCTTTTTGCCTTTGTTGCCAGCGGCGTCGAATGGTGGTTTCTTTCACCCATTGTGCTGGCAAGCCGTCATGTGAGTGAAATAACCTTAACTTCGGCGTTAAAACCCAATTAAACAAAAATTGTGTTTTATGCTCTCATCATATTGTATCTGTTTTTATCATATGAATGCTTTTGGTATCGTAACAATGTTTTTGTTTTTATCGTGTTTTGTGCTCCCGTCACAATGTTTTTATTTTCATCGTGTTTTGTGCTCCCGTCACAATGTTTTTTTTCCATCGTGTTTTGTGCTTCCGTCACAAAATGTTTGTTTTCATCGTGTTTTGTGTTCCCGTCACAATGTTTTTGTTTTTATCGTGTTTTGTGCTCCCGTCACAAAATTTTTGTTTTCATCGTGTTTTGTGCTCCCGTCACAATGTTTTTGTTTTCATCGTGATTTCTGCTGCCGGCACAATGCTTTTGTTTTCATCGTGTTTTCAGCTCTCGTCACAATGTTTTTGTTTTCATCGTGATTTCTGCTCCCGTCACAATGTTTTTGTTTTCATCGTGATTTCTGCTCCCGTCACAATGTTTTTGTATTCATCCTGTTTTCTGCTCTCGTCACAATGTTTTTGTTTTCATCGTGATTTCTGCTCTCGTCACAATAATGTTAATATCTTATATTCTTAAGATACATTTTCGTTTTCATCGTGCTGCGCTTTCTATTTTCCTAATATTTATGAGTTTTTGTTTTCGTAATATTTTTTATATTTTATCGTCATCCTTTTATCATCATCTTATCGTTTATCTTTTATCGTGATGTTTCTATTTTTATATAAATGTTTTCTGTTTTCAAAATAATGTTTATATGTTATATAATGTATCTATTTTGATCTTAATGTTTTCTGTTTTCATAATAATTTTTTTTTTATCGTTAGGTTTCTATGTTTATATTAATGTTGTCTGCTTTCACAAAATGGATAATATTCTATTGTGATTATTTTGTTTTTATCTATCGTTTATATTATATTGTGATCTTTTTTATCTTTATTTTTTCTGTTTTCATTATAATGTTTATATTTTATCGTTATGTTTCTATGTTAACATTTTTGTTTTTGTCATAATTTTTTTTTCATCGTAAATATATTTATATTGTGATACATATGTTTCTATTTTTATGTTACAGTCTTCTGTATTCACAATAATTTTTATATTTTATTTTAATTCATTTGTTTTTATGTTATCGTTTATAGTTTATCGAAATGTTTCTATATTTATATATATTGTTTTCTGTTTTCACAATATTGTTTATATTTTATTGTGATTCTTTTGTTTTTATATTATCGTTTATATTTTGTCCGGATGTTTCTATTTTTAACTTAATGTTTTCGGTCATCATGGTGTGCTTTTCATCCCGAAGAATTGTTCGCATCATTATATTGAAATCTAATATCATGATATATTTGTTTTCTGAGAAAAAGAATTAAATTTTAAAGAAAAAAGTGATTTATCAAAGCCTTTATCGCAATGTTAAAAATGAATTTATAAAGATAAATGTCTTGCTAGAATTGTGGCATGTACAGTCCTCCCCGGAACAATGTTTTAGGACAATCTCAAGCTAATTTGTTTTGCGAACAACTTTTTTTGTATTGTGTCTTAATTTAGTAGCAGTATTCCCTATATTACTCTCCGAAATGTTGTCGTTATTACAGACTAATTTTTATTTCTCTGTACTTACTCTTTTTTGTTGCGTTTGTTTGGCATTACATCTTAACAGAATACTAATATGTGTGGATAAATGGCTCTAAAGACCCCAAAAGTGTTTATATTAGCGGAGGTATGGGTGCTTGGGGCGAATGTGGCAGAGAACGCTCAATAGTCTGGCTTCCTTTGAAGTTCCGTTAGATGATTATTCTAGACGAGAGTTTTTCTGAGTTCTAGTAAAAACATAAGACTCTGGTTGGTTCTAGAAAGTGCTCCGGGGGTCATTACATCGAACGGCAGATGTGAAAATTGTAATATATGGGACGTCTTAGGGACAGCCACAAGGTATACTGTCTGGCACTCTTCCATATCGACTGTCTTAAATTTGTCTTTGACGGCAAGCAAACATTGACAGTTATGGGTAAGCGAAAGCCTTTATACCGGACGCTGTGTATACATAGCAGACAGTATGCGCCAAAATGAAGCCACACCGAACCTACACTTGAACGGAGGCTAAATAAGACTCGAGGAGTGTGCTTTCTTAAACGGCTTTACCGCGAAAATTTGTATACAAACAGAGAAAGTTAGCTCGACCGTGGACCACACACGCTAAACCTATAAAATTATAGTATTTAAAATTAAAGTTTAATGAAGACTTAAAGTTGTATATGTTTGGCTGTGTCTGTTTAACATCCGCTGATGTGTTTATTTTAAAAATACTCCCGCTATCTGAGTGTACTCTAAATGTCTGAAGAACTCAGTGCAGTCTTTAGAAAGTCACATAATTTTAAATCGGAATAATTTTTTTAACAATGCATTTAAATCGTCATTATTATACAGGAAATATTGTCTCGTGTCCAATTGCAGTAATACACAATACAGAGTCGCATGTAGTTTCGCTTCCATGCATATAGAGCCGAAGCTGGAGCTTAAAAGCTGCATGAAAAGACACGATCGTCGAATAAGTGGAATTGTCTTGAGTATATATGTTAAACAATGGTGACAAAATTTCGAAATTGTGAAAAGTCTAAGCTTAGAAGCAATCAATATTTTTACTCCAAAGTAAAAGCAGCTGCACTGAATAGTCAATACCAATGTAATATTTGAAGAATTTATTTGTATCCAAAGCTATTGTATATGTCTTGTTTGGTTGATGATAGCCTCGTTGTCAGCAGCTTGAGGTATATATCATCCAGTTTAAATGTTATATTTATCAAAATCTGTGCGAACGAAAGAACATGCGAACTGTAAAAGCTTACAAAAAGACATAATTCATGGTGTATTCTCTAGCATATGATCAATCTAGCACCCAGTTTTCTAATCTCATAGTTGTATCGAAACCCTGAGCTGCTCCCTACAGTGCCTGAATGTCTCACATGAGACATATTATAGTTTACAAGATGAACACAACTTGGTAATGGTTGAGAAGAAACTCAACTCGGCATTAGATAGCTCATAACTGTCATCATCCTCAGTTGATTTGGTTGTTAATCTTCATTTCTTAATAAATACTTTATTGTGATCGGTTTTATTTCAGCCAATATCTGGGATAACCTTTCTTCGTTCAAATAGTACAGACGTTCAATAAAAAAAATTAGCCATTGCTATTGCCTTCTGTGGAAAACTCTGACGGTCTTGGATGACAACTCGAGATAAAGATCTGTTCACAAACTCTTCTCTTGTGTTTATCTTGGGCATGAGGTGAATCCTGGGGTGTAGTGAGTTCGCATCCCTGCGTTTGAGTCAGAATCCTTATGTTTCTTCGAGGTAATTTATTCAGTTTTAATGAGTCGGCATCCCTGTTTTTGTGTGTAAGATGATTCCTGAGTTTTGACTAGTCCGCATCCCTGTGTTTGTGTGAGAGATATTTATTTAGTTTTGACTAGTCCGCATCCCTGTGTTTGTGTGAGAGATATTTATTTAGTTTTGACTAGTCGGCATCTCTGTGTTTGTGTGAGAGATTATTCCTGAGTTTTGATTAGTTTACATCCCTGTGCTTATGTGATTCCTGAGTTTTGATGAGTTTGCATCCTTATGTTTGTGTGCTTCCTGAGTTTTAATGAGTCGGCATCCCTGTGTTTATGTGACTAATCTTTGAACAATAGCCGTCAAGCAGACCCAACTTTGAGAAGCCAGATCTGGGGCCAACAGAGACTGACACCCAACAAACAAATTTCTCGATAGTTTTCTCAGCTTATCGAGGGATAGCCTAATGCCAGCAGGGGGCTTTACTAAACGTCATAACAAGAGTACAAACGTGCAGCGACTTATCATAATATATACTTATAAACGTAGACAAAAACTGGCAAACATTACCTTTATATGTTTATAAACGTAGACGAAAAAAATAACACGCCTTTACCGGGGTTCGAACCCGGGACCTTTGTCTGATAGGACTAAAACTCTACCGAAGTGGACTAACACTCTACCGAGGCTAACAACATAATGATAAGAATTTATACCCAACTAAACTGTAATATTATCACTCTAGTGCCAATGTCTCATCTACCATTGTGGTTCAAGATTTTGAGCTCGACTTTTCTTTCTCGATAAAACATACGTATGCTGGGAAGTTGTCAAGCTGATTAAAATTAGATCTAACTGAGCACCTCTGTAAATTCTAGTCGAATTTTTAGATGTTGTATATATATTTAGTAAACGGTGTCCCCCTGGCGTCAGCCACTGCGGGTTCATGAACACTCAGCAAGGACATGACGAGTTCGGTGAAATCCTCGGTGTACGATTTTGTCACATCTACAACTGGGACTATACAATGCTATTTAGCTAATAAGATCTGGTTTAATTCAGATATAGATTGCTGGAGTTGTCCGTGGACTTTGACCATGGAATCCATCACCAGCAAAGTCACAGTCCCGCTTCAGATTATTTGTTATACTTTAACGTTCCCTTTCAAGGAATTATATACAACATAAAAAAAATTGATTTGAGAGAATTAGGTTAATTTGGTATCGATATGTTTCCTTGTTTGTACTGCGCTGTGTTAACGACCTAATAAATGTCTCTTAATATGGATTGAATAACCGCTAAATATGTATTTCATATCATTTTTGCCCTTGTTGTGTTCGCAGGATAATTGGTGTATCATTTTATTTCCTTCAGATTAACATCTTTACGCATAGAACCCACTACTTGTTTGCGAAACTATGATTTCCATTCTCTAACCGGGGGCGTGACGACAACAATAGAAACCGTTTCTCCATGGAATAAAAGGCATTGTCCGTGATCAAATTTGCTCACAAGTCCATTGGAGATTGGGCTAATTGGCTGCTTTAAAATGAACATAGAATCGCTATTGTTCCTCCAATTATGGCATAATATCTGCTAATAACAAAGTATTCTTCGTAACAGGAGATGCCCCTGGGAACTGATACCAATAAATCCAACAACACTGGGGCTTTAATTCGTACACGGAATATAATTGGTTCACGTGCAAGGTGGTGCTGGCTCAGCCATCTTGTGAAACTTCGGACGTTTAAACGGTTGGCAAGGGAGGCCTACGTGCTCACCTAGCAACAGTTTGCCTCGCGAACATTATATCAGACCAATTGACGTGATCAACAATCCATTATATTATTATCTAACTTTGTGTAACAATGATGATAGAAAAAATAATAAAGCCGTTGTCATTTATGTTGCTATTTGGACAGAACAATGAATTACGTGTTTAGAATGTAATTCGGGTGATAGTATTGCAAATCTCTGAGTCTAAAGTCGACCAATTATTGGCACATCGTTTATGTAGAGCAAAGTCTGGAATGGATACGATATTTGCATTTAAAACTATCTAAATCAGTAAACTTCGACACACATTTTACATCAAAGTTCACGAAATTAAGCAGAATTGTTTTGTTAACATACATCATTTTCTCAGTTGGCATCGGCTTCTATTGTTTCAATCATTGTCATCCGCGGAGTTCAGCATTAGTGGCATCTGCGCTTCTCCTGAGACTCCAATAAACACCATGACTCGAATAATTTTTATGTCTTTTAAAAATACGAAAATACCATGACTCTTGTTTTATCTCAAGACAAGGAGCACCCACACAGAACAATATACAGTTGATCACAGCATTGTCTCAAGACAAGGAGCACCCACACAGAACAATATACAGTTGATCACAGCATTGTCTCAAGACAAGGAGCACCCGTACAGAACAATATACAGTTGATCACAGTATTGTGTGAAGACAAGGAGCACCCGTACAGAACAATATACAGTTGATCACAGCATTGTCTCAAGACAAGGAGCACCCGTATAGAACAATATACTGTTGATCACAGTATTGTGTCAAGACAAGGAGCACCCGTACAGAACAATATACAGTTGATCACAGCATTGCCATTATCTATACATAGGTCCCAGTATTCACCCCC
Organism: Mopalia kennerleyi; assembly: GCA_034783855.1. NCBI lineage: Eukaryota > Metazoa > Mollusca > Polyplacophora > Chitonida > Mopaliidae > Mopalia > Mopalia kennerleyi. The sequence goes on from JAVFBX010183425.1 coordinate 9,845, forward strand.
TTCTCACCCCTAATTCGGATGACTATGTTTTATTTGTTATTAAAGCCCATTCACATTGTAACAACTTAAACTGAAAACTTATGTCCAGATATTTGCACGAATTAATGTTAGTAAAAAAACGTTTGATTTGGTACTTTAGCGTCTCAAAGATTCGCATTTCTGTAACATAAGTATCTGTTATTGTATGACAGAGAAGCTCATACGTAAGCATTAGAAGTGATACAGTTTTATCCGAAAATTACGACATCCACATCACATATTTTCTAAGATGTCCTATGCTATATATAGTTAAAGTGATACTTTCGTTTATCCGCTTAAAATTCAGATAGAAGTAGGCCTAGTAACTTCTTTCGTTCGGTTATCTCCTTTTTCTTTCAGTATGTAATCATAGCATTGGGGCCCACTTACGGGTTGTAAGGCTGATTCATTTAACAGGCTTTATTTTTGTCATGTTTTGATACAATCCGTGAAGAGAAAACATGAGAGTGTATTATGTGTTATGTTAACCTTAGTATAAGGCGTGGAAGGACAGAGCGCATCTGTGTGACAAGGAGATCGTGTTCCACAACTCTAATTATCTATTTGCTTGACGTATTGTTAAGTTCACGTAGAGACCATTCAAGAAAACCTAGTCAGTAAGAAAACCCGATCGGAATCCGCGAGGCTCGCCACGACAGAACATTGACGTTAACGGCTGGCTACTATTCCCTTGTAATCCAATTGATCAGGGCAAATCGTCCCAACAATGAAACTGGATAGAGGAAGCTCCGCGGACTCTGGCAGACGCGCTGAAACAGTATCGCGATACAGGAGCCTCACTCGCGGGTGTTAAAGTTCATTAACACCATTTGTCGCGGACGTGTCTCTGCTCTCTATCGCGCTGCCAAAAACAAATAAACCAGTCAGTCTACACGGATCAGATCCTCCAATGAAAACCTCCCCATGTTGGTTTATCCAATGAGCGAACACTTAACGACCGCTGATGTATCATTTGTGACCGGTGTATTTGCCACATGAGCGGGTTTTAATCAACTGATACTGCCCTAACAAAAATAGTCAAATCAGACGCTGGAAGAACGGAATTAAGTCGGTTTGAAGCTGAATAGGCGGTTAAAGTGATACTTTCCCTAATTACAAGCGATCCTTCCTCTGTCTTTATTAAGTATATTGTTTCTTCACTATATCAAATAACTCGTGGTTTATTATCTCTAGTTTCACATTTCATTGACGTTATAGTAGGACTATAGCCAGTTGGAGGGAATCAGAAAGAAAACCTTATCCACATCGTTCAGCGCTTTTATTGTGATCAGCAAATTTGCTACCAGATCGAACCTCGTGCCTTGTTTTATACATCTTCCCTAGGCAATTCTTATCTCGCCACTATGTTCTGAGGAGGAATAGAGTTTTACGTCGGGCCTCGCCTTGTCTCGAGAATATGTGTTTATAGGGCCGGTACACCTTTCAGACAAAATGCTAACAAAAATGTCATAAAACGGCCGTAAAAGCGTAATATGTTTTCGCAATTTCTCCAATCCAGACGAGGATGCCAGTTTGTTTTTTTAGCAATTACTCTCTGGAACCATTGTAACGCTTTAAAATTACCATAAAATCGATCGATCGGTCGGTTGTTCGGTCGGTCGGTCGGTCGGTCGGTCGGTCGGTCGGTTGTTCGGTCGGTCGATCGATTGATTGATTGATTGATTGATTTGTGTTAATAACGCGGTGCTTCAGGATATTGCTGTGTTGGAAAGAGCATGTTCCTCGATTGCTCAGTAAAGACAATATAACTATACCTGAAACATCAAACCTTTAGCCAGAGGGCTCAACAGTAAAATAAACTTTGAATATGAGCGTAACTATATCGTAAAAATTTCCGTGGGCAGTTTGGTTGTCTGATTTTTATCAACGGGAATCGGCCTGAGGTGCTGAGGTAATTGAACATAACCCGCACCACAAATACTCCTCTTGTTGGCCCTTAAATATAATGGTATGTCCACAGAGTGTACCTAGCCATAACTCGCGTTAAACCGCACTGACTTAAGTGGTTTAGAAGCACGTGGTCCGGCTTCATTTCTCCCCAAGACGTCTCATTAACGCGCTGGCCAGCGGACTTATCTTTCTGACCAGAGGCACTGGCCACTGACTCGGATGGTCAGTTATCCCATGTAAGCCCTTAGTGCCAAACATCACCTGTAGGACGACGTAACAGTACCTCTTAATTGGCAGCGAGGTCTTTCATTTGTAGCAGATATAATCAGCGGATTCGTGGTGGGGTTTAGGGGTAAAGATATACCGTAACTGAAGATAAAATGCTACCCAATGACTTGAGAGAACACATCGGTAATCCTTGGATCAAATGGCTCTATATAAGTGTGTTCAGATCTGATAATGACATCAGCTGGTGTCAATTATTTTAATGGGCTTACAACTCACTATATCTAATAGAAATTTATAAACAAAGTCACTCGTTTCTTAAAGCCTCTGTTGGATGATATTCACATCAACTTTTATATAGAATAAATGAAAAGTCCCCTTCTTGAGTAACATATTTATTGTGTTATTAATATAGCACATTTTCAAATGAGAATTAAAAGTCTGTTATAAATAAAAAAAAATAAACATCGGTATATAAATTCTATATTTTAACTCGCTTCTTTATGTAGATCCTATAAGTACATTTATCGATGGATTTGATATCGTAGGATGTTAAATGGGAAGAAAATATAAAAATAAAGTGAGTTTGGATTGATAGTCTGTATCAGCTGTTGAGGAAAATGGTGTTTTGGGTGTATGGATATCATTCAATCATAACCGCATTAAAGTCGGGTTGATAGCTGACTTGGCAACCCATGTATACTTACACGGTGAATTGTTCATCTCATATCCCTTCTTTCTCTCGAACAGTGGCTATTATTCAATAAATATACACCAAAATAATTTCACGTTAATTCTGTGTGAATTAATCAAGAGAAACACTGTATTTGGAAGTAATTGTTTTGAGTAATTATTGAATGTCATGCAAAATTAATGTTCCTCGAGTGGTTAGTAAATACAGCTCAACTTTGTTTGGAACATGCTGCATTTAGCCGGAGAGTTTAGTTGCATATGGAAGAAATGTCCTAAATCATTTACTATGTCACTCATATACAAGGAATCAATCTGAAATAGTAGGTCGTAAAGAAATCTTAACGAGGTTTAACTTAGAGCCATTCCGGAGAATATGTTATATTTATTAGGAAAATACAGCACTTATAAGTAGAGGGTTAAGTTGTACATGAAAGAAATGACATCTATAAGAAATTAATTAGTTCATTCATATATACAAGTAATCAATCTGAAATACGAACTTGAAAGTAAACTTAAACAAGCTAAACTAAGGCCATTCCACAGAGTGCATTGTATATAGCTGTGCCCCTTTCCTTTCAAGAGAGGATTGGGAAAGAAAGTTTCCAGTTATAAGAAGATTTCGTCACATATATGCTCTCTTACCATGTGCCAGAAGTCATACGCGTTGCTAACCAATGATATTACGTGATAAATAAGTGGACTGGACACCTTGAAGAAAACAATGAACTCCGGAGCATTATTTACTTTTCTGAAAGTAAACCTCACGTGTGACGTATACATAACGTAATGAAGACTGGGTCAATAGTTTAGTGTATTACACTGCATGTCAGTATTTGCTGGATAACCGAGAGAAACGTGGTGCAGTAAAGACTATAATTAAGTTGGAATAAAATACTTGTGTCGATCGCAATATAGTCGCCTTTTTACCATATACGACTGATCAACCAGATAACCAAATGAGCAAGATAACAAATAATTGGGTTGTTAACTATACTCCTCTTTGTTTTTATTGTTGTATTTTTTTTTGTTATTAGAAAAAATGGTTTCAAATTTCAGGTTATGGTTCCTGTACAGCACTGATAACGTATATACAACCCATAATGTTAATCCAAGACATCAAACATCTCAGCTGCGTCGATAAAAGTCAATGGATTGAAGTTTCCTTCATTGGTCAAACCCTTGTTAACAATGCTGTGATGATTGGTCAGTGAACTCAAACGTAGGGTCAGTTATCGACTCCCGTATTTTTTATATTTTATTTTAATTATATAAATTGATCATTCCTCAATAATTCAACCTATTCTATACTCGCCTACATTGTTCAATAGGCACTTCGTTCAGTTTCGTGCTGAATTGAAAACTAAGAGATTACATCTTCTCGCGGAAGAAGAATAGAGTCTAATTGCCGTCTGACGCTCTATTGTATCAAAGTCTGTACGAAGAGTGATGGGTGGAGGATATGCGGTAAGACTGTATTGTTCCGCCAAAATTTCGCCGGTCTATAGGAAGATGTGACGGGACTACATAGTTGGGGTTTGGGAGGTAAATATCTGCTTGACAACCTTTCTTGCGTTTCGCAGAAAAAACAGTGCTAATCGCTCTTAACATTTGTCAACATGGCTGAGAACGAGGACCGATTTGAAACACTCGAATATTTCCTGTTTGCACGTCTTTTGACACCCTCAACTGGACATACAGACAGTAATTTGTTCAAGAAACTATCACTACAGGTAGAAATACGGAAAATATTTGAACACTTTATTTCCAGAGGTTTCAGCGCGAATCAAGCTAAGGCTGCGCGGATTGTCGACTGGCTTACCGTGTAATTGTTTACGCTCCACAGCTCCGCGATATAACGCTAAACGTGAGCGAAGACAGCTTCACGCCACAGTCAAGTCGAACTGCACGGGAAAGAAGAATTTGACAGTTTGAAAACATCGGATCTTTTCAATTGAGTTGTATGACCAATTGAATTCCGACATAATCCTTTGTTCTAGCTAAACTCGGACACAAGTCCAGGTGTTGTCGAACCACTCATCAACTGTTATAACTCTGAAAAACAATTGTGAATTGCTGCCATACGATATGTAGGCCTATACGTATTAAGTGAAACTGGATGGCTTCTTGACGGACGAGAGAAAATGATGCTAAGCACCACAAAAAACCCAACAAAAAACGAATTGAACCTAAATTACGACGCGGTGCAAGTTTTGTATAATCTCAAATCAAATATGATCTATATCATCTACTCCACCATCTATCCTACATGTATACCGGCATATAGTTACTGACAGGTCAATAAAGAAGGATGACATATATTTATGACAATTAAAGCGGATAAATACACTGTAAAAACTTTAACCCGAAAACAACTTAACAGTGATCAATATTATTTAGAACAGCCAATCGGATGTACGTTTTTAAAATCCAGTCCGCATCCATACCGTATATTCCGCCTATCGGACTTAAAACAGTAAACCTGCAACCGTCGTCTTAAATTTAGATGCCAGCCATTCTAGATTTTTTTTTACTTTATATATAGCATATTATTTAATTTCTATGGATACTATACTCAATGTAGACTTAACACTGAATACACTCTAATGTCTGGTAATTTTTCTCTCTTTGTTGTTGTTGTTGTTGGTGGTGGTGTTGGTGACAAAAGCCATCCCGATGATGACTATGCAGGCTATATATGGAAACAGTGCGTTCTATATCGCGGAAGAACAAAAATAGTTTTCCAGCAATCGGAGTTTATTTTATATAAGTTATCCCTCGGTTAAATGGTCTTCAAATGTTATACTACTATACATAGGCCTACTATATACACAATGCTATACTACTCTACATGAGCCTACATGTGCTATATACACCAATGCCGGTGGATGTTTTCGAGAATCCAGCACACTGTAATTCCATGAATGTACTAAACGTCCCTAATATGGAACAGTGTACAAAACGAAATATTGGTGAGCATTTATGTTTTTATTGTAGAAAAAGAGCAAACTGCTTTCCTCCATCGGTATTCGAACTTGGGTCTCTGGGGAACAGGACTAGCGCTCTAACTGAATGAGCACCGAAGGATCACTGTATATAGAACCAGCAAGAGTATAATTATATGTTTACACACATTCATTAACTACAACATTGCAGGCTCTATATAAGTACAAAGTGCATGAAGTCAAGATAAACCTAATTGTTATTGACACTATGTTGTTTTATTTCATGAAAACATAGATTTGCTTGTTCATAAACACCAAGAGGCAAATATTCTAAACAAATAAATACTACTTTAACGTTTCACTGGGGATGTTGAAACGGCGTTGCAGATGTCTATAGTTCCCTTGTATATTTGAAATGCAGTATATAAAATCTTTTTCTACTTTGTCAAACTTGTCAATACAAATATTATCTGTTAGTTTAATCTGTAACCGTATCTTAAGACAACCATAGGCAGAGAGAGGCCTAGCTGAATCATGCAGCGATGCGAAGGTGAAAAATAAAACGATTTGAGGGTTGAGTTTTCCTACAAACATGTTTGTTTAGCTAAGAGCTCCTATTTACTCCACACACTTGAAACATTGACAGATGATCTCTATGATCGACGAACAACTGTCTTGTCAAGTAGACATCTAGAGTTACGTATAACATATCGCAAAAACCTTTTCAACTTTGCTTCAAACATGCGTGATTTGATGCTTTTTGACGGAACGCCGTTAGTAGAGACGCGATAACGACCAGTATAGCTTTTTTTCTGTCTTTTTTAAATTGAAGTCTTAACCTATGTATACACTTACAATTGGGTTTGTTGCAGATAACAACAATGCAATAATTAGACTTTAACGTTAAGAGTCTAAACTACAACTGAATAGTACAAGCAATATCATGATAGCCAGCCATGCAAATAAATCGATTGCTTATTGGATTTATGTGTTTGTTTTTTTGTTTTGGAGTTTAACGTCGTATGTCAGAGTATTACTCTTATATTACGACGGATTGTCCACTTCTCTCTGTTTCTTGGCTAATTGAGGTGGAAAACCGAGAGGAAACCTCGTAAAATCACCTGCGCGATTGCCGATGCCACTTATGCACCTGATGGTCGACAGACGGACTCGATCTTGTGAACGGTAAATCGAAGTAGGATTAGTAAATGCACAAGCTTACCACTTAGCCACGGCGGCAGGCCAGAATGTTTTGTATCTTTGTAAAAAATGTTAAGTCGACTTAGTCTATATCAATAGAGTTAATGAAGCCTTTCTGAGTGAGCACACAGGACCGTAGGCCTACCGCTCTGTGTTACGTTGATATTTTCTGAAAATCGTTATCTTGAAACATTCTGGACGAATACAGTTACTTCAAGATCGAATACAATCATCGCATGTTTTGTTGGCATATCTGCGCTCCATTGTCTACAGCTACGGTTACGATTGTGCAAGAAAACAAGACAGTCGGAGCCTTGTCGCCGCCGTTCTTCTCTTCGACATATTCCCGTGCTTTTGCTGCATCAGTTGAATTCAGCTATCAGTTCGTATTTGTGTAAAGTTGTGACAATCTCCGATCTAAACAAGATAATGTCCGCCAAAGCTCGACCTAACCCATCTAACTATGTGTATTTATGTGGATAAGCTGTTTAGCCGTAAACGTCTTGTGGTATACTGGCAGCTGTCTCAGGCAATCAGATAGCAGCAACGTTTATAGTAAACTCAACGTAAACTTCATAAACCAACACTAACGAAGACCACACCATCGGCTTTATACCGAATGGAAAGAGGTCTGTCTATAAATGAAAATTGGATTAACTTGAATACCGTCGAGAAGGGGGTATTTTTTCCTTTCTTTTTTTCTTATCTCACCCATAACATTGTAAAAGAAGACAAAATATAGGGAAGACATCACGTTACATAAAGAGTGTTCAAATTTATTTCAGACCAACATTGGTATAATGGTTAAATTGTCATGTGTGTGGACAGAAAATCAAAACTACTCAACGTTGAAGGTGTTTTGGGGGTCTACATGTATAGAGAAGATGCATGACCTTTTAGTTGGACACCCGACAGAATACGCACACTGGTAAAAAAAATTTCACTTAATTTAATTTATAATTTTTATCTCTCCAAATGTATTTTGGTGAAGTCCGCCGTAACTGTTGACGTCACCGCAACGTCTATGTGTTTTAACCCAATAATGGTTCAAATAACAAAAAAGTTTTTAAAGACGGCTTAATTGTTTTTAATCGAGTGGCGATCCCAGAGCCGTCGGTAGTAGGAGGTTTCCGACTGTAATTTGTGGCTCTAAGCCGCCGTGTTGTAGTATCTTAAGTTACAGCTGTAAGATCTCCGATTCGGAAAGGTGAATGGGTGCTCAAATGCTGCACCTAGTTAACGGTATATTGTTCAGTTGATCGATTAAGGTCTTGCTGGACCCCTTGGGCTCAAAATAAACCAACTTTTTGTTATCGCTTAGATTAACAGTAAGGTATTCAAACTATACGTTGGTGAAAAAAATAGTTCGAAATTTTTATAACGAACGGTTAAATTGCAGCCAATAATTTAGTTTTCCCATGATCCGATATTTAAGTGGCAAAACTGTAATTGCCTATTTCTGGCACTTCAGTTTTTAGTAGACTCGATATTTTCCAAGGCGTCACGGTATTTCTTGAAAACTACTCATGTTAGAAACTTCAAATTTGTACCATTGTAAAGAATACAATGCGATCTAGTAAACTCTGTTTCATTTTTTTACAAGTTCATATTTAATTTTTTTTAAATGTTTTCTGAAAGTTATATTTGACATTTTTACGACTTTCCAAGGTGGGAAATACAAAAAAAAATCCACTGGGAACGTTCTTAACAAAATTTAAGGGGTCCAGCATGACCTTAACTTACTATTCAACTGAATCCCCTCTCTTTCTCGCAAAACTGTTAAGAGTTTCAATAGACAAAATTAAAATGTAAACAAAGACATCAAACTAAAACTCCACAACATATTGTACATAAATCGTTACTTTATTACGTTATAAACAATTTACTCTTACAATGAAATGGTGAGGATTATCTATGAGATGATTTGACAGTGAATGTTTTAACAATCAGTCATGTGCCATGCGAAGAACTGTATTATAAGGTGTATTAGGTCAGAAAATATCTGTGACAAGAATTAAACCACAGCAAACGGAAACCTCATTTAATTGTTGGCAAGTTTGTATCGGTATCTAATTCGACCCCACTGACCAGAGCACTCCAGACGTATGAAACACACAACCGGTGTCCAGGCTCGTGGCGTAAATTTACAGAGATCCTTAGTAAAGCTGTGACAAACCCTTGCAGTCATCGGACTGGTAAACTGTCTCACAAAGAAAAAACAGTATCTGCATAGTATTAGCCAGAAATCAAGAAGAGGGTGTCTCAAATCACAATTTTTACAGAAACAGGGTGTCTCATTTGACTGTTTCCCTATCTTTCCTATCTTAAATTTGACTGAAATAGGGTGTCTCAAATAGCTTCTTGGGTGTCTCAAAGGCACCAAGATACCCCTCTGACTAACACTATGAGTATCTGTTTTACCAGGAAACAATTATCGTTACGTTGGGATAGCACTTTCTTGGTTTGAACCGATTCTAGATTCTAAAATGGTGCAGAGTGAGAAACGTACTGGAATCTATCCCACGTCTCTGACGGGTCACCAAATCGTTTCTGGTACAGTTATTGTACGATCGGAGAAAAACACTGAACGTTACTTGGTGGTGCATAAACAGTAGCCAGTTCATCGGAAACAATCGGCTCTAATGTCTTTTCATACATAAACCACCTATTTTCACAAAAAAATATGTTTTATTTAGTCAAATCTTGACTCACTTTTACTTTCATATAATTCATTTGGACTGAATATACAGTTTGTACATATTTACAATGATCAATATGTAACGACAACAAAGACAGACAAAACAAAATATTTAATACAATAGAATAGCTTTCACCCGGACATCTTCTAATTATAAATTAACAGTAGTTCTAATTCCAATATTAATCAAATCTTTTTACATCACAAAAACGAAAGCTAACGATAACATGTACATATCTGCATGAGTACATTCATTTTATAATACAATTGGGAATGTAAAGCCCAACTGTTACAAATACTTTCTGGATTATATTGCATAAAATATGCACAAACATAAAACACAAAGAGTATCTTATTTGGGCCCCTAAATCTCTAGATAAATATATAGGAGATGACAAATTATTTGCATATAGGCCACAGTGGTTGAAATAGGCACAATCAGATAGAACACTGTTTCAGCGCCTAACAACTCAAGCGATTTCTTTGAGAACAAAACTTGTAAAAATGGGATTAGAATTTCATGAAAGCCTCACAAAAGACCAAATTTTGAAATTCTTTTTTTATATGGACAATCATGCATATTCATCACCATAAAATCAATGTCAATCGAGCCAGGTAACTGACCATTAAGGGCTCAAATTGAAGAGGATATCAAAGTGACTAGCTTGAAGTCTTTATAATTATTTACTAGCTTATTAGTTTTTATTTAAAGTATTTAAACTGCAATTGCAATATCGTTTTCTAGGGATGACCCGTTTTCTAAATCTTACCCACTGTCTCTCCACTGCTAAAAAATGTGTTTGTTTGTTTGTTTGATTGGGGTTTAATGTCATATTCAAGAGTATTTCATTTATATGATGACGGTATGTCCACTTAACACTGCACTTTGCCTTATTATGGTGGAAAACCGAGAGTAAACCTCATAAAAACCACCACCGCGATTACCAGAGCCGCAGCATGTGACTTGCTTATATACCTGCTGGTCAACAGGCGGACTAAAAAAGGTGTAGGAGAGTGGCCAACCCTCACTACAGACGGCCTTGACTGGGTATTTTTTGTTGGCAATCCAACAAATTCCAAATATAGGTTTAGTTCTCTATATATCTCCCAAAACCTGTATATTTTTTTACAATAGATTAACAATTTACAACAAAAAAAAAAGCATTTGAGGATTATCATGTATCTTCAATGTAGCACATTCTGTACCACTTTTTATAGACAAAATTTATTTCTAAATAAACAAAGTTTTTTCAAAGACATAGGAAAAAGACACATGCTCTTTTTTGTGCAACACAGTTAAATGGGAAGCAAACAAAAATCAACTAAGCCTAACAGACCACCTATGCAAAGCATTTTTTTTAACATGGCATCCAGGGTGTGTGGATTCCTCTATTAACAAATAACATCAGTCTTATGTATGGTAGCCTTTACACGCCATATAGGCACTAGCTCTGTAAGATTGACCATCATTTAAATAATCATGAAAATTGCTACAACATCATTATGTTCCTTTATAAAGAGATACTGATTGTGAAACAATTTTGAAGAATATTCAATGAATTATAGTTAATAACATGAGAAACAAAAGATATAATGAAACTGGTTTGTTTGTTTGTTATGTTTGATTGGGGTTTTAACGTGGTACTTAAGGTTATTTCACTCAGATGGTGGCATGCTTGCCCAATGGGTGAAGACAACCACCATTGATGCCACTGGCAACAAAGACAGGACAACCACAAGATGTAATACAACACAGAATGGCTTCATGTTGCCCCTTAACCAGCACCAGGGCAACACAAATCACCCACCCACCCAGCCACCTACAAATGACAAATGACAATAAAATGACCAGGTTGGATGTTCCAAGATAATGAGAGTTATCCTCACAATCGGAACATCATTGATCAAAACTGCTGTATAGTGTTTTTATTCCATGTTTACTCTATTTAATTCAGTTTTTTTCCATTGTCATCATAGTGAACTAAATGCAACACAACATTTTCCTTTTATACAATCTTTTGAATGAGAACAAAATCCGACATATTATTGTTGTAATAGACAGCACCACATGACGTGAAATAAACCTGGAGGATCTGATCCTATCTGTGCCGTCTCCACACCACTACTAACGCCAACGAAGCCACAAGAGCTGTCAGTAAATATAAATCCCAGTCGGGCCCGAGGTATAACCGTGGGTCTAATCGTAACAATAACATCTGATAACTCTCAAACTGAAACAAAAATAACAAATATTATTTTATAATTGGTATATCTTTGATTTATTGTTAAGGTCTACATGTAGCTGTATGAATAATATTTGATAACCTTCAACTTGAAACAAACACAGAACATTTTATTTTATTCTTGATATACTTCATTTATTGTTTGGGTTTATGCTATTATAATAAGCATGTCGTTTACATCTGATAACCCACCATTGCTAAGCATATTCCATTATTGTTTGTTTGTTTCATTGGGGTTTAACATTGTACTCAAGGGCATTTCACATATATGACGACGGATTGTCCACTTCACACTGTTCCTTGCCCTATTATGGTGGAAAACCGAGAGGAAACCTCATAAAAACCACCCCTGCTTTGCCAGAGCCACAACGTGTGACTCACTCATATACCTGAGGGTCGACAGAGGGATTCGATCCTGTGAACGGTACATCGAAGTAGGCGTTAGAAAGCTAACTCGCTAACCACTACGCCACAGCCGCATCCCCAATGGTGGAAGGAAACCACCCTCAACGCCACTGGCAAAAAACAAAGACCAGACACTACAAATACAGGACACAATAAAAAGACACCACAAACAGAACAGCATCCTGTGCCCCTTTAACTGTGTTTGATTGTTTGTTTGTTTGATTGGGGTTAAACATTGTACTCAAGGGTATTTCACTTATATGACAGCATACAAGCCCAATGGGTGAAGGAAACCCCCCTCGACACCACTGGCAACAAACAAAGACAAGACAGGACTAATACAGGACACAATACAGATATCACAAACAGAACAGCATCCTGTTCCCCTTTAACTATGAGAGCACCAGTGCAACAGGGAACTCCCTCAAGCCACTCACTCAACCAAATAAAGTAATTATCTAGACAAGGTACATTAGTGTTTATCAGATTTTGTTTGTTTGATTTGGGTTAACATCACAATCAAGGGTATTTCACTTATATGATGACGGATTGTCCACTTTACTGTTCCTTTCCTAATTATGAAGAAAAACCAAGAGGAAACCTCATAAAAACCACCCCTGCCATTGAGGGAGCCACATCTTGTGACTCCCTCATATACCGGAGGGTCAATAGACGGACTCGATCCTGTGAACCGTACATCGAAGTAGGATAAGTGAAGGCACTCACTAACTACTAGGCCATTATTTATAAGAAGCGCCACGTTGAGGACACACCAGAACTATTCTTATTAAATCTTTTTGAAGCAATTCCAACATCACAAAACTTCATGCCATATGTTTGTTCCATACCCCTTCTATGCAAAAACAAGTTTGTTGAATGACTGTAATATTGCAATATCTGGTCTAATTGTCATAGAAGAGAAATATTTCTCACTGTGTTCTGTTTATTTTGTTTCTCTAATTTAAAGTTAATGAATTTAAAAAGTACTTTCAACAAGTTTGTTAGTGAGAGATTGGTGAATTATGATTTCTCTGTGTTATTTAAGTGTTATGAATTTCTTTGTAAATCATACACTTGCAATATAATAATAATAAACTCACCTCTTTATTAAAGACCTCTAGTCCATAAAAGAGGCCTAGTTTAATGAGAGCCAGTGTGACGGGCACCTGGGCATCCACACTCGTATCAGCGGCCATGTCATAGAATCGCTTAGCTAAGTGGATATCCTGAAGAGAGACAGATAAGCACATATTAATTGATTGGTGTCAACGTCGTATTTCACTTATATGACGATGTATCATTGTCCAAATCTAACTTTTTCTTCCCTAATTTTGGTGGAAAACCGAGAGGAAACCTGGCAAAAAAAACACCTGCTATTGCCAGTGCCACAACTTGTGACTCCCTCATATACCTGAGGATCAACAAGCAGGCTCAGTATAAAGTGCACTAAAAATATTGAGTTTTAGGCAATATCAAATTGAGTTTATCAAATTGAGTTTATGAAAAATGTTTGTCTATAAAAACCCCTGCACGGCTTCAGGCTCTCACATATTAAATTGTCTACTACTATATGTGGACAGTGGTGGTTTATGTATTGTTACACCCTTACAAAACATGATTAACATTCAATAAATATTTCCTCAGTATTCTTAACAGTTCTTTCGTTAGTTTGAGACAAAATTCTTAGCTTGAACAGAATCTATATGAAAAAGGGTCGTGGGTTTAATAACTGAACGGTATCAACCTGCAAAATTTTCTGAAACAGAATCTGTTCAAAGCAAACAAATTTAGTATTCTTGTCAAAAAGACACGTGCACACAGAAACAAAATTATTCAGTATTCCCACATCTTTTAAAAGTTGTGTGTAATACATAAAAATCCAGAGCGGCAAAATAAAATTGAGCAGTAAAAAATCACATTCTCAAGGATTCAGAAAGAAATAATCCATTTCTGTATATACCTGTTTTAAACCTAGTCCTCGCTCATGCATATATCCTAAATTGAACATAGCCTGGGCGTTGTGTTGTTGTTCTGACGCCACTCTATAATGAGAGGCAGCCATTTCATAATCCACTTCAGTCCCGTAACCATAGTAATGGTAATCTCCAATCTTTACACGAGCAACAGGGTAACCTGTGTCAAGAAAATCTTTATTAATGGAAATAAAACAACCATTTTTAATATATGGGAAAAAGCATTTATAGTTCTAGGAGAATTATAAAACCAAGGCAAGTTCTGTATAATCATATTCTATAAAGTCCTCAATCTAAATACCCATTTTGACTTTGATAAGAGGATAGGAAATGAAATAAAAAAGGACTTCTTTTTCTACTATCATTGAGTGATTGATTGATTAGTGTTTTACGCCACATTCCTACTATCATTGAAAAAATGGTTTGCTGCGTACAAGTAGAAACCTATAAGTTTGGAAGAACCTTAAATCAAGGGATGAAAGAAACAACCCAGAATAGCACAAACAACAACAGCAACAATGACAAGATAGAGCCAATTACAGGGCACAAAACATAGTACCATAGGACAAAGAGTGAAAAGTACTTTGCTAGACACAAAACAGATGTCCCGTTGTCCCTTAGCCAAAGGAGCAATAAGACTAGGCTGAAGGATTACAATGTGAGCCTTGAAACTAAAGATCTGATATAAGCTGACAAACCTCATTCAAGGGGAGCTTACCCTGTGCTGCTGCTCGGCTCCACTGTAATAGTGCTCTCTTGTACGTTCCATCATGGTCAAAAAGAAAACTCTCTCCTGAAACTCAAAGAAACAAATACACATAAAGGCAAATAAAGGACTTGTAGCTTTCTGTTCTTGTATTATATTAGGGGAAAATACTCAAATACAAAAATTATTCACATGTTGATGAGCTTTATTATTTATTATTTGTATTAATTATTATTATTGCATATTATATTTAGTATTATTGCATATAATATTATTGATTATTACATATCATACCTATAATTGATGATTAAATATTTTTGATTGAGGTTTAACGTCGTACTCAAGGGTATTTCACTTATATGACGACGGAGACAAAAATAAAACGTACAAACAGATAAGCTTT
>JAVFBX010183426.1:0-14227 GCA_034783855.1 Mopalia kennerleyi
TAAAATACATCTTTGACAAATTGAGGAAGCTCATTTAATGCCAAAAAATACACGGAATTTATTTGATGGGGATATTGGACCTGTAACAGGCCGGTAAGTCTGCTAAATTCAGGATTTAGGTCCGCGAGAGATCTTCCGCGGGCCAATTACACGATTAGAACTGTTTAAACTCAGTAGCTAGGCCGATGACTTACTTACAACAAGTCGTATACATAAAAAAGTAAAGTGGTTTGTTTAAAGCGATACTCATAACTGTAAGGTTACTATTAAACATACTTAAATATGATATCGACTTATCGTTTCTTCGTCTTATAAATTCACTTGTGGGTTACGAGTATATATACCTTCTTACAACCACAGCGACTCGATGCCTTAGAAACCGTCTATGTAGTCACTATACTAGTCAGAGAAGATAGAGGGCAAACACTCTTTGTCGACTCCGAGATCTCTCCATAGATGCGAATACGTATCTTATATAGACAATATAGCATAGAGATACGAGGTGCAGCTGTACCAAAACTCTAGAAATAAGGTCTGCCTGTGAATCTTAAATAACGTTGAATACGCATGACTTAATTACCGCGGAATACATTTTTAAGCGAGTGTGGTGCTGCTGAGAAATGATTGATTTTGACATGAAAATGGACGTCGAGTGGTCATTTTATGTGTCGGTCTTACCCAAAAGTGTTCACAGAAGACAACAAGAAGGTTTAAATCAGTGTAAAGTCATGCATTTTCCCCTCCTGAAAATGTTCTGGGGTGCTAAAACCAAAAAATAAGATGAAGACTGACATCAAAAGTCATAGTTAACCATATTAGACTTATTATAGCACACAAGAGAAACACAAATCTAAACAACCCGAGATTAAGATCCATTAAGGAACTTGTCTAGGAGAAATATTAGTTTTATACATGTTTGGTGAAGAAAAAACCGCCTGCGGCAGTGTAGAACTCGAGAGCTTCCGGGGCCTAGGCATTTTCCTATGCAAGGGTCAGTATATGTAAGACGAGACTTCAACATTACTATCCCTTGGTGTTATTCGATTGAAAAACGTGGCAAAAATTTCATTGGACTATGGTAGAAACACTGGGCCAATCAAAAAGGCGTTTACACATCAAAGTCCACAACAAACAAGCGTGGCGCCACTGCCAACTGACATTTCTGTGATGACGTCGACTCGTTAATGGGACTAATATATCGTGCATGTATATTAAATATATAGCCTGCTTGTCATCCTGTGTTTAGACCGCCTCTTTCTTATTCTAAGAAATCCCCAATCTGATTGGGTAGAGTAAAGAGAGGTCATCCGAAAGTAGCTGCTGTCATCTCTAGCTAACTCATGTTTTATCGCCTATGGAGGCAAGGTAAGAAAGGAAGAGAGGCTTAATGCGATCTTCTTTTCCACCTTGCCTCTGGAAGATGGCATTTTTCACAGCGCCTGCGAGTAAGCAACGTAAAAAGAACCACTACAAATAATTTATCTGGCGGAAAGAACTTCTCAGGCAAACACTATCGCCACATAAGTATAGCGAGCTCAAATTTGACACTTCACAAATATACGATAAGCAAACAAAAAACATTAAATACTGATATTAAAACTCATAAATAACGACATATATGGCGAAAATGGCCCAGAACGCGCATGCGGCTGTGTAGAGGGCTGTGTAAGAGGGCTTCCGCGGCCTAAGCGGCCCCTGGACCCTCGCCTCATTGTGCTGTGAAAGTCATCCCCACCCCTCGTAGGATGGTCTTCCCACTCTTATGATCATTCCACGATGTAGACAAATCATCGATCAAAACCAAGAATATATATGCCAAAAGAAAGCATCTCCAAGCTTCCATTCCCCCGCCCGCCACATTTCTGATTCTGGTGCCGCCACTGTATGTACCTGAGCTGTCATCGTCGATGCTCTCAGTGTGAACTATAAGCATTGGACACCCAGGTAGGTACGTTGTTTATTTGATTGGCATAGTGCGGGTTAAATGCACAGTCTAAAGCATATTTAGGTGTAGTTTTTATTATAGCTGGGCTTCCATATTAATCACGGCAATGCATTCGGCAATACCACAAACCTACCCTATATTTCTGCTTTTGAGGTTGGTCAGCAGGTAGCAAAGGTGAGTTTTATTTTTAAGACTTGTATAGGCATACAACGCGGCAATGCAGTAGTACTGTCGTATAATAGCATATGCCTTATAGCTTCAAAGTATGGTATAGTATGAATGAAGGTTGGTTTACAAGCCTCGGTAGCAGATGTTTTTGTGTTCGGGAGAGTGATTGGGAGATTTAGTCTCTATGAATGTTTGTTATTTTATAGCGCTATATATAATACTACACGCGGTATGTGTATAGCGTAAGGGGCTACAAAAATGTGAGTATAATCTGTACATGACAACTGTCGGTGAACTGGCCTGGATATTTTCATTAACGAAACACTTTAAGGTCTTGCTGGACCCCTTGGGCATAAAATGAACCCAATTTTTTCTATGCTTGGATTAAAAGTTAGGTATTCAAGCTATATGTTGGTGAAAAAAATAATTCTAAATATAAACAGTTAAATTAGAGCCTATAATTCAGTTTTTCTCATGATCATATATTAAAGTCGAAAAACTTTAATGGCTATTTCTTGCACTTCAATTTTAAGCAGACTCCATTTTCCCAAACGTATTTCTAGAAAACTATTCATCTAAGAAACTTCAAATGTGTACCATTGTAAAGAGCACAATGCGATCTATCTAGTAAACGGTGTTTAATTTTTTATAAGTTCGGCCTAGATTTTTTTTAATGTTTTCTGAAAGTTGTATTTTACATTTTTTTAAGACTTTCCAAGGTAGGATAGATACAAAAAATCCACTGGGATCGTTCTAATTAAAATTTTTAAAAATTGAGACACCGTTTAACAATTCAAGGACTATTCTACTCGATCAACGAATTTATTGAGTCTTCTCTTTATTGCGTTTCGAGAAATAAACCATGAAAAATGCTGTCTATTTTTTTCTTTTGACATTTACTTATTTTAAAATATTTTGAGAAATAATAATTGGATTTTCATCACATACACATATATGTAATCCTGAGTATTCAAGCTTTCCGAAAATATATACATATATGTGGTACAGATTTATATTATTCTGCATAAGAGACTAAATACAACGCGTGTTCGACCAAGAGGTCCAGCAAGACCTTAACCTCAATTAAACTTTTTCTATCTAAAACTAGAGCAGATGTTAATACTATATCGCACAGTGTATATGTATACAATAACTAGGTCAGTTTTATATTAGCACGGTGTATATGGTTAATTATTTCGTCTTTGTCCTAGTCCCGCCTATCTCAAATCGTGTCAGATGATGGAAATCTCGGAAATTGATCCACAGCTATCGCCGGCCTCTAAAAACATACATATATGAGTTTTCTATTCTTTTTTGTTTTTTGGGTATCGTAGTCACAATAATCTGACTAGGCCTACTTATTTCTCCCCCTGACGTTTAAATACAATTTTATTTGAATTTCTCATCCGTGACCGGTTAATGTTGAAAATAATTTGTATAGGTTACTAACGTATATAAAATACTAGGCATTAAGCCGAATAATGTTTACCGGCATCGATAGACTTCTGATTGTATTTAAATAATTTGTATTTTAAAAAATTATTTGGCAGGCCGGCTATAGCAGCGGGTCAATTTCCACCCGTATATGTATATTGTGATATAGTTTTATATAAAACATGTTCACAAAACAAAAACACTTGTGTTGGATATCCACATATTTTGCCCGTATACCGGTACTACATAATATTATGCGGGCATTATTTAGTTTCCGTCTATCGGTGTAGGTTATTCATGTACATGCATGTGTTTATATTTCATTTAAATGTAGCGGAAAGACCGTCTGTTGCTGTCCTCCGCTGGTATTCGAGCCACGAGACTATCGGGACCAGTGCTCTCAACTCGCCAACTGAGCTACAGTTTAAAGGCACACGACCGAACGGCCAGGTAGGACCAAGGGCACTATGAGAGTCATTGGCGCGGCCCTTCCTCAAACCCGGGGCTCCTTCTGTATGAAGAATTGTTGTTTGTCCACCATTCGAAATTCTCATTCACATATTGATTATTCACGAAAACGCACATTTTATTTGTTTGCCTTGCTCGAGCCCAGCTATACCTTCATTTGGCCTGAGAGTTACCGAAACCTCGCTTCGGCTGACCCCACCCCCTCTCTCGCCCTTTCCTACCAGTACCCCCTGTTTCATGCGCAGTGACCATGATTATGTAGCCTTAAATCATGGGTAAAGATATTCATTTTTATATAGATATATACAATTTCTATGAAGAGAAATAACGTATTATTAGAACTCCGTTCTAACGGACTGATCTACAGAGACTCACGTCCGAACCACTATAATTTTTTCATTCAGGTAAAACATATATCTAGCTTATTACCGCTCAATAATATGCGAAACATTTCATCATGCTGCAGTGGTCACATGACATCAGTAAATAGTAAGTCTTATTTCATCAGATGATCAGTTATGAGTTTACAACATTTGTATGTATACCGGAATGTGAAGTTATTTATTATACGAGGTGGGTTAACGTGTGCACTTACTACTCCTACCTCGATGAGTCCTCCTCCTGTCGACAATCAGATATATAAGAGTTCGTCACACGATGTGGCTCCGGTAATCGCAGGGGTAGTTTTAACGAGGTTTCCCCAGTTTTCCGTCTTAATTAGACAAGGAACAGTATATAAGGGACAATCCGTCGTCATATATATAAATGAAATACCCTTGGGGACGACGTTAAACCCCAATCAAACAAACAAACTTTTACGAGAATCTGCCCTCGCTAAAAAAGTCTAGATACCGGTATATCTTTTCGAGAATTGTATGTGAGTGAGATTTCATACAACCTCAAGTTTTACGAAATTTTAAATAACTTCTATAAAAAGCCAGTGACCCATATAAACCAGTCACGGGAGGACTGGAAGACTAACCTGGGCTACATTATGTGAGTTTTCTTTAGTATGAAAATCAGAATTTCTATTCAAGTGCTTATAATAGTGACAAATAGTATTTGTCGCGAATATATTAAATCGCTAATAGAGGATTTAAAATAGACGTTCGATCTACCAGCCCCTTATTACGTTATGCGCCTCAATAGCAGCGGTTATTTACGCCTCATTTTAGCCAGAGATGAGCGTATAACAACATCGACTGATTGGTGTTTAACGCAACAAACTAAAACATATATATTTTTTTTATTTTTTGTAACAGGATGTCTTCGATATTACCTCATCAGTGTGACAGGATTCTGCTCTTGGTGGCTCTCTTGGCTAAAGTTGCAGGAGGTGCCCGGATATTGCTTCTCACGGCACCTATGTATAGTCATTGTCTGGAAACAGCCGCCATCGGACATGGGCTGGTGGAAAATGGACACGATGTCTCAATTCTTTTTGGCTCTAATTTTGAACCAAAAGGTTGTCACCAAAGGGATATAAATGGAACAGGCGGCATTAAAATAATATCGAGAAAAGAAAATCCTGATTCTGTGACTGTAGGCGATCTCACAAGCAGATTGACGCAGCTGATGATCGGGGGTAAACAATTCTCTCTCTTGGACAACATTGGCATGGTGACAGCGGCCCTTAGAAGCATGTGTGATGACGTTGTCTATGATAAATCTTACATTAAAGTTCTAAAAGACAAAAAGTTTGATTTGGTGATACTCGACGGTTTCTTCATGAATTATTGTTCCTATCTGATACCATACAAGCTCGGGGTCCCGTATATCAGTGGCGGGTCACATTTTGAGTACATGGTATGTGGCCGTCCCTTCCTACCTACAATTTCACCCTCCAGACAAGTTGCATTCACTGATAAAATGTCTTTTTTTCAGCGAATGCAGAACGGAGCCCACACTGTGTTGTTTTCTTTCCTGATGCAATATCTTATGCCAAATGATATTATATCAGAATTCGACCCAGAACTTTCTGTGCCCAGTCTTATAGACATTGTCTCAAAATCCGAACTATTTCTGCACAACTTTAGCCCGATTTTAAACTTCCCAACTCCGACTATGCCAAACATAATTGAGGTTGGTGGTATTTGTACGCTTCCTGCCAAATCTCTGGAAGGAAATTTAAAAAACTTTTATGCAAAAGCCAAGAGTGTGGTGTTAGTGACATTTGGATCGATGTTTGGGAAATTGCCAACAAAAATCGAGAAAAGACTGAGCAAAGCTTTGACGAGGTTGAATCAGGACGTTTTATGGAAATACGACGATGAAGGCGAAGTCGGGGTTGTGAAAAGGGTAAAGTGGCTTCCCCAGAACGACCTCCTAGGTCATCCAAAAACAGTATTGTTCATCAGCCATTGTGGAAATAATGGACTTTATGAGGCTGTGTACCATGGGGTACCTTTACTTTGCACACCACTATATGGGGATCAGTTCCATAATGCTATTAGAGTTCAGAATTGGGGCGTCGGAGGACAACTGTCTCTTTTATCATCAACAGAAGATGAACTATTCAATGCCATCACAGAAGTTCTGCAAAATCCAAAATATCGCAAAAACATGAAACAAGCCTCTGAAATGTTTCATGGTCAACCATTTACACCAAGAGAAAAGGCAACATTCTGGATCGAGTACATTCTTAAATTTGGTGGATCACATTTACGCTCCAGGGCCTCAGAAATGTCCACATTTACCTACATGGGATATGATATTGTATGTTTTTTTCTCTCTGCTTTGATTGTTACAGTGTATGTGTTGATTAAGCTGGTTCTTTTGTGCTTAAACTGTTGTTGTAGAAACAAACAGGTTAAACAGAAAACACAATGATAAGTACTTTGCTGTTTTTGTCTGATACGAAATAAGCATCCACATGTGGGTTCGAGACCACTTGCTTTGTAGGGACAATGGTAGGTCAACGGAGCTACAGAGGTTCACGACAAATGTGCTGTCAAAGATAAGCTTAACTGGCACAGGGATCTCAACAAATGACCTCGACTGAGGTCTTAATGGGTAATCACATGGATGACTGCTTTGTTTGTAATTTTCTTTATGACATTGACTACATAAACGTTATATTGAACTTTTAATAGGGTCTATTTATATATATATTTATAAATTTATCACACTGGCACAGAGATGTCGATTAATAAAGCACACAAATTATCCCCTGTTCTTGGTTAACTTAAAGAAACGAGTTTCTAAATGGATCTTAATCTCGAGTCATGGGTAACCTTCAAACAGTTCGAAACCATGTAATGACCGTATATAATTATGGTAAGAATGTGTAATTAATATGTAGCAAATAAGTTACTCCTTATTTGAAGCATTTTGATTGGTCGAAGAAAAAAACCAAGTAGGCCAATGAAAACTCCGCGAATACCGGTAAAGCCGTGGTCCCAACCCGACGTTCTTGCAAGTGAGCAAGTGCGTGCTGTCTACTTGCAAACACGTGGTCGAAATTTGGGAATCCGTACGTGGTGAGTACCGCCGCAGTGGAGACTTGGGAGCACGCAGACACGCCGTAGCACTTTTATTGCACGAGGAACTTTCGCTGCGTTCGAGCTGCGATCGGGCAACGGATTCACCCCAGAACGGTCTCTCCAAAAAACGTACGTACTAAAAACACGCACGGCGGGTTGTGACCTGGTCTTATGGCAATCCCCTTAATTCACAAGAAGGGAAATTGTTCAGTCATTGGCGTTCCCAGCTGCAATTATATAGACTGATTAATTTGTGTTTAACACCATGCCCTGGGGTATTTAACTTATATCACAACTGCGTATCCAACAGTATTTGCCACACTATTACCACCATAGCTTGTGAAGAGTTTTGTTCTGTATGAAAGTTAATGTTTATCCAATGCTAAATAAAACAGTATGTCTATACGTCAAACATACTGCTCTTGCGTTTTGTTTTACCGAGTTAAGTCGATGTTTCATAAAGATATGCCTGATAATTATCAAGTTCTGCTCCGGAAACAAAATTAACTTCTGTTTATGGCAAAGTCCAACTTTGTATCCATAGAAACAATAATTAAAAAAATTGCGAATTCGCCATAGCAAAAGGCACAACTACAATCCACGGTCAATGTCTGTACCAAGTTTCACAAACATAGGCCTTATAGTTTTCCAGTGCTGCTCCGGATTGGAGCCATTCAGACAAACGGACTAATTTTTAAAATGATGATTCGTTAATAACAAAAGGAACAACTACAGATAATAGTTAATGTGCCTACCAAGTTTCATAAAGATTGGCTTTATAGTTTTCGAGGTCATCTCCGGAAACGGATTGGAGCCATCCGGTCAGGCCAGACCGACAGACAGACTGACTGATTTTTAAAATGATGAATCCATTATAGCAAATGGCCCAATTACAGTTAATGGTTCATGTGCCTACCAAGTTTCATAACGATTGGCTTTACAGTTTTTTAGTTCTGCTCCGGAAACGGATTGGAGCCAACCGGACGGACTCTGATCATACCATAATACGACCGATTTTCATCGGGCGTATAAAAATGATTTACATAGGAAACATACTACTAAAGGCTAGAAATAGTTAAAAATGCAAATCAGATAAGAAACTAAAACATGTATGCTTTGTATGTATGTGTTTATGTTGTATGTGAGCAGTAGTTAATCATCTTAATGACAACAAGTTCAACAACCATAGGAGAGAGACCAGAAACGTAGCCGAAAACACCTAGATTCTAAAGAGGGTTCATAAAAGTTAGGCCTTTTAACTAATAAAATTTTAGTTCAGAGTCAGCTGACAGCCTTTGTTTTTGATAAGCCAATTTGTATGGCGAGTCGTCAGGATCACCGACGCCAAACATCCCTGTGACACTATTTATATTTGAAAACTATATTGGCATATCCTCAAATTGGAACCGATAGTGCCACATAAGTTCGTATTTTCTGATGAAAATTGAATATGTAATGAGTAATTCACATATCAACAAAAAAAACGTAATAAATAGATACAAATTAATACTATATACTCCCACATAGACATATATTAATTCAACATACACTGAATATAGTTTTGTTTGCGCTCCGGAATAAATTTCTCGAAATCAAACTTGCCAATGTCCTAGAAGTCAGCTTCATGAAGTTACGTTGGTAAGGAGATTCATAAACAAAATACAGGTACGTTTGCAGTTCATGCAATGACAAATGCTTCGAAAAGCTTCTTATATCCACCAACACAAACTGCCCTGTATTATCGCTATTCTGTAGAATATATGAGGATTGCATTGGATTCTTCTTTTTTTTTTGGATAAAAGTTTCTTATATCCACCAACACAAATTGTTTTGTATTATTGCTATTGTGTAGATGATGGCATTGGCTGTGTTTCACTCCATTAGAACTCAAATCTAGTTTGGTGTGTTCCCATAGTGGGCGAGGTAAGTAACGTGCTAAAGTTACGCACTTGACAATATTACTAAAGCCATTCAGACAGGCGTCACTTAAACTGTGGAAGAGACATCAATATTTATTATTTTTCAAAGCACAACCCTCTTAAAAAATGCCAGACATCAAGCACTTTCTAGTCGTACTGTTGATGCGTTGAAGAAAGTTTTAGAAATGATAATATTGTCGTAATTTTGAAGAAAGCAGAAGCCCTCGTGATAGGATTCAAGACGAGCTCGAGTTATATACGTCATTCTGTTGGGACGTCGTTTAGACAGCTAAAATTGTTTTTGATACAGAGTTATTTCCCTTTATTTTGTTCTCAAACTTGTAACGAAAAGTATGCTACATGTATATATAAAAGAGCAGAAATAATAATAACAAACACAAGTTTTCAGTAATAACTTACACCCGTTATCAGTGATGACTGACACCCGTCTTCAGTGATGACTGACACCCGTTTTCAGTGGTGATGACAAATCCGATTTCAGTAAGGACTATAACACCAGTCTTCAGTAAAGACTAGCACCAGTCTTCAGTGATGACTAATACCCGTCTTCAGTAATAACTAACACCAGTCTTCAGTGATGACTAACACCCGTATTCAGTGATGACTAACACCCGTCTTCAGTGATGACTAACACCCGTCTTCAGTGATGACTAATACCCGTCTTCAGTGATGAATAACACCAGTTTTCAGTGATGACTGACATCCGTCTTCAGTGATGACAAATCAGATTTCAGTGATGAATAACACCAGTTTTCAGTGATGACTGACATCCGTCTTCAGTGATGACAAATCAGATTTCAGTGAGGACTAACACCAGTCTTCAGTAAAGACTAACACCCATCTTCAATGATGACTAACACCAGTTTTCAGCGTAAATGGATTTGGTTACCACATATAGGATCAATGGTAACCATAGTAATCCTGTATATGGCAAAACACAACCTTGTCTGAAAATGTACAAACTTTTAAGAAACGGTCCAGCAAATATGATCTTACTCTAAGACCGACATGAATTTTAGCTTCATTTTGAGTTGTGTTATGCAATAAAACATTATCAGTGTTACATAAAATGACTAATTTTTATTAGCTTAAAACCAATATGAAATGTTGTGTTTTTTTTACTTCAATGTAATACATACTCAAATATATTTTTAAAAAGCTGTTACACAATTTTTTAACATCTTAATGTCGTGAAGGATTGAAAAGCCTTTGCCTTCTCCTGTGAATGTAATTCTGTACTTGAGGAAAACAAGATATATACATAATAAAACCTAATTGATAAAGTTTAGGAACATTTTAAACATAAGCTAGTCAATGGTCAGGAATGGGATCACCTCTTCTATCATCGGTATATTATTGAAGTCCTATACACTATTGAGTTTGTGTAATCTGAATTTTTTCGCCTCCAAATATTAAAGAGGTAAAGTGTGATTAATCAGGAAAAATACCGGAGTTAAATGGGATGGACCTTGTAACTTTGTATCCATAGAAATAGAAAATATTTTTTAAATGAAGAATCAGTAATAGCAAAAGGCACAACTACAGTTGATGGTGAATATGTTAGCCGCGTTTCATAAAAATTGGCCTTATAGTTAGAGTTCTGCTCCAGAAACGGATTGGAGCCATCCGGACGGACGGACGCTGATTATGCCATAATACGATCTATTTTCATCGAGCGTATGAACATGGTGAATCTGTTATAACAAAAGACATAACTTCTGTCGATGGCGAATGAGTCTACAAAGATTCACAAATATAAGCCTGATAGTTTTCGAGTTCTGCTCTGGAAATGCATTGCAGCCATCCGACCGGACGGACGGACTGATTTTTAAAATGTTGAATTCGCAAAAGCCACAACTACAATTAAATGTTTATGGGTGTACCAAGTTTCATAACGATAGGCCTTAAAGTTTTCTAGTCATTCTCCGGGAACAAAATTTACTTCAGATTATGACTAAACTCGTTCTTTGTATCCATAGAAATAAAAAAAAATAAACGGCGAATCCCTTGTGGCAAAAACCACAACTACAATCGATGTTGAGTGTGGCTGCAGAGTTTCACAAACATAGGCCTTACAGTTTTCGAGTTCTGCTCCGCAAACGAATTGGAGCCGGCCGGCCGGACGGACGGAAGCTAAAATGATGAATCCATAATTACAAAAGGCACAACTACAGTTAATGTGTCCACAAAGTATCATAACGATACGTCTTATAGTTGTCGAGTTCTGCCCCGGAAACAAAATTTACTTCTGATTTAGCCCAACTTTGTATTCTAAGAAATAAGAAGAACAAAAGACAAATACCTTGTAGCAAAAAGTACAACTACAATCGATGGTGAATGTGTCTACCAAGTTTCTCAAACATAGGCCATATAATTTTCGAGATCTGCTCCGTAAAACGGATTAGAGCCAACCGGGCGGACGGACGAACGCTGATCATACCATAATACCACCGATTTACAAGCAGTGCCTGTTCTCGTTTTGTACACACATGTAGGTCAACTCCATAACTTATCTGAAAATTAATAAACATCGGTTGCCAGACGAATTATGGATTTAACATTTTTTTTAATCCCCGTGCCAGTCTGGCACATCTTTCGCGAACCTCAGTGGTCTTAGTTGACCTCAATTGTCCCCGCAAAGAAAAATGCCTCGAACTCGCCTGTTAATACTAATTTTGTATCAGACAAACAATACCGAAAAACACATCATTGTTTTTTCTTCTTTTCTTGTTTGTTTCTACAACAGCAGTGTAAACAGAAGACAACCAGCTTAATCAACACGAATAGTGTAACAATCAAAGCGAGGAGAAGAAAACATACAATATCATATCCCATGTAGTTAAATGTGGACATTTCTGAGGCTCTTGAGCGTAAATGTGATCCACCAAATTTAAGAATGTACTCGATCCAGATTGTAGCCTTTTCTCTTGGTGTAAATGGTTGACCATGGAACATTTCAGAGGCTTGTTTCATGTTTTTGCGATATTTTGGATTTTGCAGAACTTCTGCGATGGCATTGAACAGTTCGTCTTCTGTTGATGATAAAAGAGACAGTTGTCCTCCGACGCCCCAATTCTGAACTCTGATAGCATTATGGAACTGATCCCCAAATAGTGGCGTGCAAAGTAAAGGTACCCCATGGTACAAAGCCTCATAAAGTCCATTATTTCCACAATGGCTAATGAACAATACTGTTTTTGGATGACCAAGGAGGTCGTTCTGGGGAAGCCACTTTACTCTTTTCACATTCCCGACTTCACTTTCATCGTTGTATTTCCACAAAACGTCACGATTCAACCTCGCCAAAGTCCTGCTCAGTCTTTCTTCGGTTATTGTTGGCAATTTCCCAATGGTCGATCCAAATGTCACTAACACCACACTCTTGACTTTTGAAAAATAGTCTTTGAAATTTCCTTCCAGAGATTTGGCAGGAAGCGTACAAATACCACCAACCTCAATTATGTTTGGCATAGTTGGAGCTGGGAAGTTTAAAATGGGACTAAAGTTGTGAAGAAATAGTTCGGATTTTGCGACAATGTCAAGAAGACTGCGCACAGAAAGTTCTGGGTCGAATTTTGATATAATATCACCAGGCATAAAATATTGCTTGAAGAAATATACTAACACATCATGGCCTCCATTTTGCATTCGTTGAAAAAAAGACATTTTATCAGTGAATGCGAGTTGTCTAGAGGGTGAAATTGTAGGCAGGAAAGGGCGGCCACACACCATGTTCTCAAAATGTGACCCAGCGCTGATATACGGGACCCCGAGCTTGTATGGTATCAGATAGGAACAATAATTCATAAAGAAACCGTCGACAACCACTAGATCAAACTTTTTGTCCTTCAAAACATTAATATAAGATATATCATAGACAACACTATCACACATGCTTCTAAGGGCCTCCGTCATCTTGCCAATGTTGTCCCAAAGAGAGATTTGCTTACCACTGACCAGAAGCTCAGTTAATCTGCTTGTGAGATCGCCTACAGCCACAGAATCGGGATTTTCGTTTCTCGACATTACTTTAATGCCCCCTGTTCCATTTATATCCCTTTGGTGACAACCTTTTGGTTCAAAATTAGAACCAAAAAGAATTGAGACGTCGTGTCCATTTTCCACCAATCCATGTCCGATGGCGGCCGTTTCCAGACAATGGCTATGCACGGGTGCCGGGAGAAGCAATATTCGGGCGCCTCCTGCAACATAAGCCAAGAGAGCTACCAAAAGCAGAATCCTGTCACCCCAATGAGGTAATACCAAAGACATCCTGTTACAAGAAATAAAAAAAGACATTTTAATTTTTTCTGTGAAATTAATTTTGGTAAAAAGTTAATAAGTATTCAACTTCTGTCGGACCGTGACTTAATGGTTAGCGTGTGCATGCGCTCGCCAATCATACTTCGATGTACCGTTCATGAGATCGAATCCACCTGTTGACCATCAGGTATACTAGTGAGCTACATAATGTGGCACCGGCAATTAATCGTGGTGGTGGCTTTTACAACGTTTCCTCACGGTTTTCCACCGTAAGTAGACAAGGAACAGTGTGAAGAGGACAATGCGTCATCATTGAGTACATGTATGCAAGAAACCAAAAATCAAACAAACAAATCTGAGGAATTTAGTGTTAACTGTAGCACAAATGAACCCCAGTCTAAGAACTAGAGCAGAAGTGAGCACAGCTCACATACCCCCGCCAATATATTTTTGTATACGGGCAAACCTCCTATCAACCATGTACATGTAGTATAATGCTAAATGGAACTTTAGCATTTAATCCAAAA